>JASANG010002830.1:0-95341 GCA_030248215.1 Enoplolaimus lenunculus | reverse complement strand
CAACATATCATCGCAAATTTGCCAAAACAAAGTTCTCACTGCTTGGTTGCATGTTGGTCAGTTGGGCCAATGTAAAGAACAGGGACGGAACAGTATTATAAGTATATTTCAAAAGCCTAAGCCTAAACCTGAGCCAAAGCATATTAAGAATGAGCATATTCCGAAGCGTAAGCAAAAGCCTAAGCCTAAGACAAGCAAAAAATTAGTCAAAAGCTTATAGGCTTACTCCTTTGCAGTCCCATAGAAAAAGCGTTCCGCCCCTGGTTTTTACATGGGCAGTCAGTTGTCACGATCCGTTATATCGGATGTAGAGGTTGTTCCCGTATCACTGATTTTTTGTCGCTAGTCTTTCAGATGGGATTCGTTAACCATTGCCACACAGCTATCGGATCGTGATCGTGACCCTCAAGCTCGAAGGAATTCTTAAGTATTGTCCGGGCCAGAGCAACTACCCACAATACCCGTCGCTTGGGGGGCCCACTTTAAAGTAGTGTTCCGTTCTGACAAGATTTTAATCAAAAAATTAAAAAATATTTAATGATAGGGTCCCCATCCCGAAATTCTGGGCTGCTCCACCGTAGCCTGCTATCGCACTGCATACTGTGAAGATTTTACACTACAAACATGCAAAATTGTTAAACACTGTGCATAGTGTATATAAATTGCGAGTATACAGTTTCTATTTTAATTCTAAGCGAAGCAGTGTCTCATACAGATCCCCTCATGAATTATTTTCCAACGGATGTAGTGGGGCTCGAACCCGCGAAGTACGTATTTCCGGTTCACAGCTCGAACCATTGAGCCACGCAGCCGTGTAACTTTTAGCTACAATGGCTCTATATACCGTGAGTGTGGTACTACAAGATACGTATATGAACACGCCTCTATGGCCCAAATGATTAGTGACTGAACACTAATCAGTTTTGGAGACGTTGCGCTTCAGAAGAAACATTTAAGTTATACGGTTTTTGTTGTTCACAAATGAAATGGTTGCCAGATAAGAATTTATTATAAAACATTAAACATTTGGTTTGTGAACATTTTTTAGGCATGAAGATTTTGAACTCGTTCAGTCACAAACGTTATATATTCCTCAAAATGTATGTGTTTTGTGAACTTTTTACCGTGAACCGAATTCACAATGTCACTGATGTTGGTATATTTACTTTCATGCGAACGATGACAAATTCTGACCCAATATCACAGGCCAGTAGTACAGCTCACATTGCTAGGGTCGGCTAAAAAATTTTGCAGTAAAAGGGCATAAAAGGCTTTTCGATGACTTACAAGCAAAATTGAATCGTTCTGGGGGGGGGCCAAATTTTTACCGCCCCCGCCCCTGGCTCTCCTCGACTACGGGCCGGTTCAAAGTCAATTTCATGTCGAAAATTTTCGCGATAAAAGGTTTTGACCGCTTTCTGTGACGAAACGGGCTACGTTTGTCTTATTTTTTCGGGTTTCCAGGGTTAGCTTCCTTCTTCAAAAATTCTTGGCTCGCCGCTGTACGCCAGAAAACATCTGGTTTTTGCAAGCATAAAATGCTTCTGATATGCGATAAGCTTTTTAGCCTTCAAAATGTATGAAGATGATAGAAGCTATGAAGTACGGTAGAATGGCATTTGACGTCCGCAGCCGAATTCGTCGACCGAAATCTCCTTACCCGATGCAAGTCCATAAACTCGACAATTTGCCGTCCGCTATTAGGTTTAGGGAGTAATTTCAGGGTTAACGATTATGCTTTGCAAGATTACGCTATAAACCTTTAGGTTCATATGCTTAGCCCGGAACTTCGGAAGGGGTGTACGTTCTACAAACTTTTGTTCGCAGGTAGGGTCCTTGTATTACAAATTGACATCGTGGCCAGAAACCCTTACAAAAACTTCTCTTTGGCTTACGCCTAGGTTAAGGACGTTGCCAGGCGACAAGCTGTCGTAGATTCTAGAAAATACAAATATGCTAGTGCAATTTTACTCGTTCAAGACGATTTGTGCGAACGAAATACAACTGTAATCAATCGAATGAAAGTCAGTGTTCGTCGGACATAAACAAGTAACGTTGACGCTATACTTTTGATTCCGTCCGTCACCTTCTGTCACCGTCCGACGCCGTCCTCACTGTGCGTCACCGTCCAGTATCGTACGCGAATTACTCATGCACGATACCGTGCGGTGACTAACGGTGACGTACCGTGACGTACGGTGACGGACGGTGACGTACAGTGACGGACGGTGACGTACAGTGACGGACGGTGACGTACAGTGACGAACGGTGACGTACGGTGACGCATAGCACCGCACAAAACGTAGAGCGCCAGCCCAAGTATTGTCGATAGTGTCTGTCTGAAATTCAACTCAAATTGAACGCGACCTGTCAAATTCGAAATTCAAACCGGCGGATTTTCAGGATTAAAATTTCCCATTTTCACACCACCTACCTTTAGCTTACATTATTGTTTTCTTATTCAACACATTTCGCAATAATTAAACTTGCTCGTATATTAATGAGAAAAATTGCACAATCATTGCTGCGCTGTACGTGACATTAATTACAAGTCTTTTATCACAGCTTAGTCGTACTTGTAAAAGGTATATGGGATTAAAGTCTGTTCAAAAGTTTTTAGTCGAATTGCGTTTGATTTCCAGTTGGCAAATTAGGCTCTACCCGCATAAGGGGGTAATTGTAGGGGGTTCTCATTTTGAGTCCAATCAATTGGAGTTGCGTATTCCCTAATAAGGGTCCAAACAAAACGTTTAATTCAACTTATAGCTGCAATACCGGATATATATGTATGTATGTAACGAATGGCGGCAAAGGGCGGGTTAAAAAATAAATAACAGTCCGTAACCCGATGAAGGGGGTACCCTCACTACAAGCCAAATAAATATCTGGCCTCTGTCTCTTGTTTATGTCACTGATAGTAGTCATTTTTTCAATTAATTCAAGTTCCGTTATGTTTCCTAAATACTACGGAATACGTATTCTAATTCGCCAGTTTGCAGAACGTTCAGTGTAACTTTTTAAAAGCGAAAGTCGTACGGTGATTTTAACTGGCGGTCAAAAAAGTATTCCGGGAGGAATTTTAGAGGCCTTTTATGTTTCTGTAAACGGGTACCAATTTTTTTAATTTTCCATTTTTGCACCGAACCAATCAGCGATGGACGGCGCCTGCCGCATCGTTTGCCGACCTTGGGGTGCTCTCTGATAACTGAGAGTTAAACGATCCTATTAAAACGCTTGAAACAATGACATAAAATTTAAAGTTATAAAATTAATACGCCATAATATTTAAATGTTCATTATTGTTTCAGAAAATCTGGTGAATTAATTATTTATTACGCGACACTCATCGCAACATCGATGATTGAATCAGAATCGTAGTCAGTAAGTTTTGGGAGACAGCGTACCGAAATCTTTGTGTTAAATTTGGATATTTAAAATTAGACACTTTTCAATAGTTTCGACCGTACATAGAAATTTGAATTACGTAATTTCGATGCATTAATTTTTTAAATATTCAGCCAATGTTACTCTGAGAAGTACCATATTTACCCGAGGGTAAACAATAGACCCAGAATGTAATGGTAAACGCTCGTGCACCTTTGTTTTTTGCTGGAACTGCGGGACAGCTTTGAGCCTGCGTTTTTGCTGGGACGGTCGGATGGAACATTTTCGATCCTATGTTTTAGCTGGGTTAATTGAACAGCTTCGAGCTTATGTTTTGCTAAATTAACCTGAACAGCGGTGAGCCCATGTTTTCGATGGGTCGATCGGGTCTGTTCAAACAGATTTTGTTTTTCTGTGTCGTCCGGGACAGCAGGATCAGCTTCGAGCCTATGTTTGGTGGGGTTATTCAGAACACCCTGTACAGCTTTGATCCTATGTTTTCGTTGGGTCGGTCAGGACACCCGGATATTATACAACCTGCAAAAATCTCTTGTTAGACCATTGCTAGAAACTTGGGGGATATATCTTACCTACACCCATTTTTATATGCCATTACTTTTTTGATTTTGGGATTTGAACAAGGGTAAAGTGTGGAATATGGCCTATAGAATGCAGTGTTTTGAATCTTTGTTAATACCTTTAAAGTTGCTTGGAAAAAAAGAAACTGAGAGCACTGAGAGCTCAATATTGGACACGCCATCAACCTGCGATCCAAGATTTGGTTTTGAAATTTTGTGCCAGATAAGTAATTGCAATACATGGGATTTTATGATTTAATGGTATTTGAAGTCATAAATTTGTAACAGATTCTGCAAGCAGAACCAGACGCGATTAGTGTCTAAAAAGCATTTAGAAACGTTTTTTTCAAGTTTTATATACTTTTGATACAAAGTTTTTGATTTTGAAAATATTGCGTAAATACAGTGAACCGAAAGCTGGGTCATGTTTAATTGAAAACCGCAATAGAAGCTTTACACAATATTCCTAAGACTAATTCAGTGTAAAAATAAGATTACAACTAAGCCTAAGCCTAAGCCTAAGCCTAAGCCTAAGCCTAAGCCTAAGCCTAAGCCTAAGCCTGTGACACAGCAAAAATAGTGTAACGCTTAAGCTATCATTTTGCAGTCCGCAGATAAATGATTGCTTCTATGCATTGTAGCGTAAGCTTGAAAAAGTTATTTTACGTACGATATTTTGTTCAGTGCATATGTGTATTTTATGCATTGCTTTGATCCTGCAATCTGGGGATCAGAAAAACATTGCTCCTCTATAAAAGTATTGGGCACGTTTTTCGAAATGGTATTTCGAGCGTTTTCAGCTATCCATTTGGAAACCAGCTTGCGCCCAAAACATGATCTGATTTTAAAACTTTTTGCATATTTGAACTTTTCATGCCATCCCATGAACGTTTGACGCAAAATTTGAATTTTTTTAAAAATTCAATTTTTAAGATTTAAGGACGTCTTGGTATAAAAAGTTTTGAGTCAAAATCATAGACAAGTTATATATCATTCGAGGCAGCTTGCGTAGCTGCGTAAAATGGTTCCAAGTGTATTTCAATCAGACGATTGGCCAACTTGGGACGATGCCAAATCAGTTATTTGATCATTACTCGTTCGTTAACCAAAGATCTGATTGCATAAAATTCAATTTGTTCGACTCAGCTTCACACCCTTCGCTAAACTTTTGAAAACAATATTTTGAGTCAATAAGGAGACCTCGCGACCCTAAAAATCTAATTTTTCAAAAATTCAAATTTGCGGGTGTTTACATGATCATGGTAGGTCAGAAAACGCTCAAATATCCCAAATATTTTTCAAAATCAGACCATTTTGGGAAAATCCGGCTGAGGAGGATGGCTTAAACGTCCCGCTATTTCAACCAGATGCCCGTCAAAGGCATCCATAGCATCCTAATCTGGCCGCGTATCTGCATTGCTGTATTTACTAATTGCAGGGTTTCAGTGCAGTTAGCAACACTGGAGGCATAATGGGCATTTGCCTTGGCGCATCAGTAATCAGTTGGTTTGAACTTGTGTTTTTGCTCGCGCAGTACACAAAGAAGTTGATACGAAGAACAAATAGTGCGATTGAAATGTTGTGTTAAATATTCAGCTAACTATGATCTGAATAAAATAAATAAAACTACATACGTATTTTGGGCAACTTTCAAGCATTTACTTTGTTTACAATGATTTCTTAAATACTACACGTGGTATATATTAATTCTCATTGTAAAATGACGACATATCTGGACCAAGCGTGTGTTTTCTAGACATGAGATATTATATTGCGTTTACGTTTCACAATTATTAAAAACAAGGACCAATATAAAGAACAGAGCCTTAATAGTAGCAAAAGCATATTCCTAAACCTATTCCGAAGCCTAAGCCTTTGTCTAAGCGTAAGGATGCAATTATACCTAAGTGTAAACTTCTAAGTCTGACAGAAAATTAGTCCAAAGCTTAAACGTGCTCTGCTGCAGCCCCTCCCAGAAAAAAATATCCACTATTGAACTATCCAGGAATGGGACCAAAAGTAGTAAAACTTGGTATGTTGTGTATAATGTCTGCACATTTTACGTATATTAAACAACTTCAAAGGATATGTAGCTAAAGCACTTTCAGACTGTAATTTTTAGTACTTGCGATATCTAATCATTCAACAGAACATAGAAAACAATTAACATGTCCGTTTGGCGTAATAAAGTTATCAGTAAACATCTGGTAAAGCTAAATCCGGTAGCAAACTTGAACTCTGAAACAATAAATAACCAATCATAACCAAGAATTGTATACAATCGCAACTTGACGGCACTGTGCAAGTACACACTAAAAATATACTTAAAATTACTACGGTGCTTGGCAAAGTTTTACTTAATTTTAAGCAAGCGCATAATTTTTTGCTTTACATTTACTTAATTACTCAGGAAATGACAGCAGTAGTTTTACTTATTTACATTATTTAAGCAAAGATTTACTCAATATTTAGTACACTTATAATTAAAAAGTTAAGTAAAATATAACTATAGTATTTCAAGTAGAGTGTTTTCACAGGGTAGAATTCCGGTCGCGGTACAAAAATTAATAGGGCAATGTTAATACTTTTAGGGGCGTAACAATGTTGACCAAAAATGAAAATCATTACAATACGGTAGTTTCAGTTGTGTAGATTTACAACGGCTGTTTTACTGTTAGTTATCACAGTTTTTTAACAGATTTGTGATGAAAATATCGGCCCATGTTACTTTTAGTGCCGTCCTGGTTTGTGGTGGGGGTGCAAAAGACTGGGCCTACATTCTAGACTACTTTTTTGTTTAGGCTTTTAGGCTTAGGCCTAGGCTTAGGACTACGCTTTTGCAACGCTTAGGCTTATGATTAGTCTTAGGAATACGCATAATCTACTGTAACGCCTCTTAAAGTAACATTGGCCCAAATATCAATAAAAATCTCAAACTTGACCTGATGATTTTAGAATTTTATATATTGGAATATCAACGACTAATAAACAGAAGTTTAGTATGAGCAATCGGTTAAAACAAATCAATGAGACATTTCTACAAATGTTTTATATTTCAAAAATAGCTGTGATGCTTCAGTTTCTACCAACAACAAGCGCAAACTTGCTTATCATCAGTTTATGAAACAATATATTCAAATTCTTGTTGATACATTAAACTTTTGATTGTATTTTCTTAAGTAGCCAAAAATTCGTATGTTATAAGTCTGACAAATTTGAGAAATATCAAACTGTTGCACTGTCGACGGCGATTATTCAAAACATGTTGATGAAAACTGTTGGTCTAAAAATATCAGCGAAATATTAGCCCCAGATTTCCGGGGGGGAGTTTGGGCTAGTAAGTGATGGTTATTAGCTAGGGTGGAAAATATAGGGCTGAAGGTTGTTAGCCCAAATTTTTTGAAGGAAAGTTTGGGTTTGAGCAAAAACCAGGGCTGTGATACCGGGTCGACTTTGCATTAATATTATTACACGAATTTGTTAAAGATTTTAACACGGAACTGCAAAATTTCCACAATTCATTTTTTAATTTGTTAAATGCAGGTAATTACTATTATTAGTTGTAGTAGTCGTAGTAGTAGTATAGATTTTAAAACATTTTACCTTAAATTATTAAATATACAATTCGGGAATTTTTTTGCGCTTTGTTAAACTAAATTAATAGCAAAACTTTATGTTGGTATTAGCAATCAGTAAATTGCAATTTTACTAATAACAATTGTACTGTAGATTAAATGGTTTTAAATTTTAAACTTTTTCTATGCTCAAAGTTTTGAAACTTAGCACCAGGGTACAAAGTGGAACCGAATTAGTTCTGAATCGATCCTATAAATTTTGTGACTATTCAGACGGATAATTTGTTTGAACAAAAAATACAATTTTGATTTCGTGTGTCTGTTGGCTGGTAACAATTTTCAACAACGTCGCATGAACAAATTGACGATAAATTTTTTGGTTTGTAAAAACTCATCACAATTAATAATTGAATAGATAAAGGTTACAGAATTGTTATGCGAAATATTAATAAAAGTAGGATTAAAAATTCAAATTTTAATATTACGATTCCGATTTATTGCGCAAACGGAATCAGAATTCCGGTTGCGTCTTGATTAACACTCTTCTAACGTATTAAGTTGTAGCTGTCGCTGTTAGGTCCAGCAACATATTCTAAAGCAATTTGGTTTGTTTATAAAAATCGATTGCCTAAACTAAAACCGAATATAAACATAAATACTACCGAACCTTAGCATAAGCCTAAATATGTGAGCCTAAATTTGACGTTTTGTTACTAAAACGAACTAAACCCAAGAACCTGAATTCTAACAGAATCCCATCAGTTCAAAAGTATAAATATTCTTTTGACGGAAAAAATTAAACCAAAAACATACATTAACAATTAGTACCAGAAATAAAATATGAAACAGACAGAATTTGAATAACAAAGCTGATTACGACATACTTAATTACAACACTCTGGTACACACAAGCATAGATTAAGCATTGTATATATACATATGTATTATAAATTTAAGGGCTTACGTGACAAAGCTTAACATCTCACTCCGATGAATTTTTAACACCTTATAAACAACGACCTGACGCCACTATTCTATGTTTTTGTATCGTTGCGTTCAGTTGCAATATTTACATGGACCATGATACTTTTAAGCGTATGTATCAAATAGAGGTGATTTAGATGAGTTAAGGTAGTATCAATCTCGGGTAAGTCTTCTTAATTTGGCAAAGTTTGGTCTCTGACTGATTCAACTTATTCTGAGTTTAAATCCAACTCACTAAAAATTTAGAGCGTAGGTTTAGAATACGGAATCCGCTGAAATGCTGTTACGCCCTTAAATAATTACTGGTCATCTACAGCTTTCAAGCGCTATTATAGGCCAATAAAGAATGTGAACTAGTACGGTAACATTAAAACATTTACATTACATAACTGACAGAAATAATATGTAAAAGAAAGGCTAATTAGTTCCACGTTAGTTGGTATAAATACAAACTGGTATCAAATAATCGGCAGAGCACAGATTTTGATTTTTTTGCCTATGGAGTATAGCCGGTGGCACCGCTATATACATATATATATATATATATATATATATATATATATATATATATATATATATATATATGTATATATATTGTATACAGTGGTAGAATATACATAAATTTTGGTTATACTCTGTTTTAAAAACATTTATTTCAATGGCTAACGTATGTTACTCTTAATTTGGTTTAATTTTGATGGTTCAACGAAAACTATCAAGTCTTGTCTACTGGTGGGCGTTGCTATCAAATTGCAATAGTTTGCATTTTATTGATGGGCAATGTATTAACGCTATATTCTCGAACGACTTACACATATTAGACCATAGTTAAGTTCAGAAACTTTCAACCTTTTCTCACATGAATATTTTCCATTCTATCTGATGTATAAATTTTTAATCGGAAATGAGCCAACTGATTCGTGTCTTTTTCTTTTGTGCTCAATACCGGACTCTAACATTTTTTATTTGCCGTGGTTCATTTGATACACATTTTAAAAATACGCATCCTTGCTTAATATGCCAATGTAAAGTCTAATAGTTGAATGGTTACGCTAGAAGGTGTCGTGATGATGCGGCTTGTGCATCTCTTAATTTTTGTAAACAACTAGCCCTATCCAAGAGGGACCATTAGGCTTAGCTCTACCTGACAAAAATTTTGCTCAAGATTTTCAACCTTGTTTGTAAGTCTATTGAAAACCATTAAAAGCCCCCTCTAGAAATTTTTTAGCCCCCCCTTGCAATGTGCTGGCTTATAGTGAAAATTCGTAACATTGAAACGCATAATATACTCTAAAAATGCTTGAAATTTAACAGTAACGTCCCTGTTTTACAAATTATTAAAATTGCATTTGGCTTCACACATGGTTTCCTCGAAAACTTCGTTACACTATTATAACGCATCCCAGCATTTTGAAACTTGCGTTGGATTTAGGAAATCTGCTACAACCCTGTTTTTAAACCTGAAGTTAAGATACAAGCCAGCAAAAAAATTAAATAACGAATGCATGGAAAAAAGAGGCCTAAGTAAATTCTAAGGAAGAGGGTTGTTTTGGTGTTTTTATGTTGTTTAATTAAGGGTTGTGGGGTAGGACTAAATGGTCTGTTGTTTTGTTTGTTATAGATAGGAATAGTTTTTAGTTCAAATAGTTATAATAGTATAGGTTCGATTTGTGAAGAGGTGTTGTTCATGAATAATTGATCGGGTCTCTTTGTGGGGCGTGTGGGTATTTTTTTTCTACATCGTTTTCCCTTTTTTCAGGGTACAAAAACGGTTAGTAAAAATAACGGAAACGGACCCAGACACCGATAGTAAATAAAATAACGGAAACGGAAATAAAAACGGAAAACGGATGTTGAAGTGCAAAAAAGTTCAAAGATGTTTTATTTTCGTGCCAACACAACGTGCGGCGTGCATAAATTTACCGTCAAAAAATTTAAAAAAAAAAGATGGCGGATGCATCGAAATTTTTAAGATTTTGGAACAATTTCGTAAATTTTATTTCATTTGAACAAATGCACCATTTCTGTCACAAAAAATTGCGACATATATACGTAATTTATAACTTAATTTTGAACGTAAAATAACTTAATTTCCGTTAATTCTATAACGGAAACGGAAACGGATAACCGGTGACACCCTGCTTTTTTGGGGTCCAGGTATCGACGCATGGTTCGACAATGAGACTCGCTTTTAAATTTTAAACGAACAATTTTTGAAAAACAGTATTTCGTCAACAATCACTGAACAAACAATTTTCTACAAATCTATGCCTTAGCATCGTATTACTTTTAGGGCCGTCTCGTTTTCTCGCACGACTGCAATATTCGATTTTTGACTATTTTTGCATTTTTATATTAATTAACACTTATTTTTACGCTTAGGCTTTGGCTTTAGGCTTAGAAATAAGCTTAATCTTGAGTTACGGCCCCAATAGTAACATTGTTTATAACTGATATAAAACAACTGGCATATTAATCTTACCAGAGCAGCAATGCCAGGGACTTCACCCAGTTTCCTTGCTTTGTACGGATTCATATTACACAATGTTACCGCCGGAAACGGAACAGGACCTGTGATTAGCTGAAAAGTAAACCGTTACTATTAAATTTCAAGCATTTTTCAAGTATACTATGCGTTTCAATGTTACGAATTTTCCACTATAAGCCAGCGCACCTTGCAAGGGGGGGCTAAAAAATTTCCAGAGGGGGCTTTTAATGGTTTTCAATGACTTACAAACAAGGTTGAAAATCTTGAGCCAAAATTTTGTCAGGGTGGGGCTGAGCCTAATGGTCCCTCTTGGATACGGGCTCGCATGTTTACAAAAATTAAGAGATGCACAAGCCGCGTGGTGGCGGACACCTTAGCGTAACCCATTCAACTATTTAAGATTTCATTGGCATATTAACCAAGGATCGTATTTAAAATGTGTATCAAATCGAACCACGGCAAATAAAATGTTAGATCCGGTATTGGCGCAAAAGAAGACGCCAATCATTGGCTCATTTCCGATTAAAATTTTATACATCAGATAGAATGGAAAATATTCATGTGAGAAAAGGTTAAAAGTTTCTGAACTAACCTGTGGTCTGATATGTGTAAGTCGTTCGAGATATCGCGTTAATACATTGCCCATCAATGCAATGCAAACTATGGTGCAAATTGTCGATAGCAACGCCCACAGTAGACGAGACTTGATAGTTTTCGCTTGAACCGTTGGATTCAACCCGAACGCAGAGTAACGTACGTTAGCCATTGAAATAAATGTTTTTAAAACAGAGTATAACCAAAATTTATGTATATTCTACCACTGTATACAATATATATACATATATATATATATATATATATATATATATATATATATATATATATATATATATTTATTTGTATATATATACGGTGCCACCGGCTATCCAGCTCCGGCAAAAAAATCAAAATCTGTATCCGGTATTTTAACTTTACCAGTTTGTATTTATACCAACTAACGTGGAACTAATTGGCTTACTTTTACATATTATTTCTGTCGGGTATGTAATGTAAATGTTTTAATGTGCCCGTCTCCGTTCACATTCTTTATTGGCCTATAATAGCGCTTGAAAGCCTGATAGATGACCAGTGATATTTAAGGGCGTAACAGCGTTTCAGCGGATTCCAATTCCTAAACCTACGCTCTAAATTTTAGTGAGTTGATTTTAACTCAGAATAAGTTGAATCAGTCAGAGACCAAACTTTGCCAAATTACCAAGACTTACCCGAGACTGATACTACCTTAACTCATCTAAATCACCTCTATTTGATACATACGCTTAAAAGTATCATGGTCCATGTAAATATTGCAACTGAACGCAACGATACAAAAACATAGAATAGTGGCGTAGGGTCGTTGTTTATAAGGTGTTAAAAATTCATCGGAGTGAGATGTTAAGCTTTGTCACGTAAGCCCTTAATATATAATACATATGTATATATACAATGCTTAATCTATGCTTGTGTGTACCAGAGTGTCTAGATTATGTCGTAATCAGCTTTGTTATTCAAATTCTGTCTGTCATACTTTATCTGGTACTAATTGTTAATGTATGTTTTTGGTTTAATTTTGCCGTCAAAAGAATATTTATACGTTTGAACTGATGGGATTCTGTTAGAATTGGGTCTGGGTTTAGTTCGTTTTAGTAACAAAACGTCAAATTTAGGCTCACATATTTAGGCTTATGCTAAGGTTCGGTAGTATTTATGTTTATATTCGGTTTTAGTTTAGGCAATCGATTTTTATAAACAAACCAAATTGCTTTAGAATATATTGCTGGACCTAACAGCGACAGCTACGACTTAATACATTTAGAAGAGTGTTAATCAAGACGCAACCGGAATTCTGATTCCGTTTGCGCAATAAATCGGAATCGTAATATTAAAATTTGAATTTTAATCCTACTTGTGGTGATATTTCGCATAACAATTCTGTAACCTTTATCTATTCAATTATTAATTGTGATGAGTTTTTACAAACCAAAAAATTTATCGTCAATTTGTTCATGCGACGTTGTTGAAAATTGTTACCAGCCAACAGACACACGAAATCAAAATTGTATTTTTTGTTCAAACAAATTATCCGTCTGAATAGTCACAAAATTTATAGGATCGATTCAGAACTAATTCGGTTCCACTTTGTACCCTGGTGCTAAGTTTCAAAACTTTGAGCGTCGAAAAAGTTTAAAATTTAAAACCATTTAATCTACAGACAATTGTTATTAGTAAAATTGCAATTTACTGATTGCTAATACCAACATAAAGTTTGCTATTCATTTAGTTTAACAAAGCGCAAAAAAATTCCCGAATCTATATTTAATAATTTAAGGTAAAATGTTTTAAAATCTATACTACTACGACTACTACAACTAATAATAGTAATTACCTGCATTTAACAAATTAAAAAATGAATTGTGGAAATTTTGCAGTTCCGTGTTAAAATCTTTAACAAATTCGTGTAATAATATTAATGCAAAGTCGACCCGGTGTCACAGCACTGGTTTTTGCTCAAACCCAAACTTTCCTTCCGAAAAATTTGGGCTAACAACCTTCAGCCTCATATTTTCCACCCTAGCTAATAACCATCGCTCCTAGCCCAAATTCCCCCCCCCCCCGGAAATCTGGGGCTAATATTTCGCTGATATTTTTAGACCAACAGTTTCGTCGACATGTTTTGAATAATCGCCGTCGACAGTGCAACAGTTTGATATTTCTCAAATTCAAGCTATAACATACGAATTTTTGGCTACTCAAGAAAATACAATCAAAAGTTTAATGTATCAACAAAATTTGAATATATTGTTTCATAAACTGATGATAAGCAAGTTTGCGCTTGTACTTGGTAAAAACTGAAGCATCGCAGCTATTGAAATATAAAACATTTGTAGAAATGTCTCATTGATTTGTTTTAACCGATTGCTCATACTAAACTTCTGTTTATTAGTCGTTGATATTCCAATATATAAAAGTCTAAAATCATCAGGTCAAGTTTGAGATTTTTATTGATATTTGGGCCAATGTTACTTTAAGAGGCGGTACAGTAGATTATGCGTATTCCTAAGACTAATCATAAGCCTAAGCGTTGCAAAAGCGTAGTCCTAAGCCTAGGCCTAAGCCTAAAAGCCTAAACAAAAAAGTAGTCTAGAATGTAGGCCCAGTCTTTTGCACCCCCACCACAAACCAGGACGGCACTAAAAGTAACATGGGCCGATATTTCATCACAAATCTGTTAAAAAACTGTGATAACTAACAGTAAAACAGCCGTTGTAAATCTACACAACTGAAACTACCGTATTGTAATGATTTTCATTTTTATGGTCAACGTTGTTACGCCCCTAAAAGTATTAACATTGCCCTATTAATTTTTGTACCGCGACCGGAATTCTACCCTGTGAAAACACTCTACTTGAAATACTATAGTTATATTTTACTAACTTTTTAATTATAAGTGTACTAAATATTGAGTAAATCTTTGCTTAAACAATGTAAATAAGTAAAACTACTGCTGTCATTTCCTGAGTAATTAAGTAAATGTAAAGCAAAAAATTATGCGCTTGCTTAAAATTAAGTAAAACTTTGCCAAGCACCGTAGTAATTTTAAGTATATTTTTAGTGAGTACTTGCACAGTGCCGTCAAGTTGCGATTGTATACAATTCTTGGTTATGATTGGTTATTTATTGTTTCAGAGTTCAAGTTTGCTACCGGAATTAGCTTTACCAGATGTTTATCGATAACTTTATTACGCCAAACCGGACATGTCAATTGTTTTCTATATTCTGTTGAATGATTAGATATCGCAAGTACAAAAAATTACAGTCTGAAAGTGCTTTAGCTACAAATCCTTTGAAGTTGTTTAATATACGTAAAATGTGCAGACATTATACACAACATACCAAGTTTTACTACTTTTGGTTCCATTCCTGTATAGTTCAAGAGTGGATAATTTTTCTGGGAGGGGCTGCAGCAGAGCACGTTTAAGCTTTGGACTAGTTTTCTGTCAGACTTAGAAGTTTACGCTTAAGTATAAGTGTATCCTTACGCTTAGACAAAGGCTTAGGCTTCGGAATAGGTTTAGGAATATGCTTTTGCTACTATTAAGGCTCTGTTCTTTATATTGGTCCTTGTTTTTAATAATTGTGAAACGTAAACGCAATATAATATCTCATGTCTAGAAAACACGCGCTTGGTCCAAATATGTCGTCATTTTACCATGAGAATTCATATATACGGAGAGATTTTTTGCCTTTTCTTTTGAAATCACGTGTAGTTTTTAAGAAATCATTGTAAACAAAGTAAATGCTTAAAAGTTGCCCAAAATACGTATGTAGTTTTATTTATTTTATTCAGATCATAGTTAGCTGAATATTTAACACAACATTTCAATCGCACTATTTGTTCTTCGTATCAACTTCTTTGTGTACTGCGCGAGCAAAAACACAAGTTCAAACCAACTGATTACTGATGCGCCAAGGCAAATGCCCATTATGCCTCCAGTGTTGCTAACTGCACTGAAACCCTGCAATTAGTAAATACAGCAATGCAGATACGCGGCCAGATTAGGATGCTATGGATGCCTTTGACGGGCATCTGGTTGAAATAGCGGGACGTTTAAGTCATCCTCCTCAGCCGGAGTTTCCCAAAATGGTCTGATTTTGAAAAATATTTGGGATATTTGAGCGTTTTCTGACCTACCATGATCATGTAAACACCCACAAATTTGAATTTTTGAAAAATTAGATTTTTAGGGTCGCGAGGTCTCCTTATTGACTCAAAATATTGTTTTCAAAAATTTAGCGAACGGTGCGAAGCTGGTCGAACAAATTGAATTTTACGCAATCAGATCTTTGGTTAACGAACGAGTAATGATCAAATAACTGATTTGGCATCGTCCCAAGTTGGCCAATCGTCTGATTGAAATACACTTGGAACCATTTTACGCAGCTACGCAAGCTGCCTCGAATGATATATAACTTGTCTATGATTTTGACTCAAAACTTTTTATACCAAGACGTCCTTAAATCTTAAAAATTGAATTTTTAAAAAAATTCAAATTTTGCGTGAAACGTTCATGGGATGGCATGAAAAGTTCAAATATGCAAAACGTTTTAAAATCAGATCATGTTTTGGGCGCAAGCTGGTTTCCAAATGGATAGCTGAAAACGCTCGAAATACCATTTCGAAAAACGTGCCCAATACTTTTATAGAGGAGCAATGTTTTTCTGATCCCCAGATTGCAGGATCAAAGCAATGCATAAAATACACATATGCACTGAACAAAATATCGTACGTAAAATAACTTTTTCAAGCTTACGCTACAATGCATAGAAGCAATCATTTATCTGCGGACTGCAAAATGATAAGCTTAAGCGTTACACTATTTTTGCTGTGTCACAGGCTTAGGCTTAGGCTTAGGCTTAGGCTTAGGCTTAGGCTTAGGCTTAGGCTTAGGCTTAGTTGTAATCTTATTTTTACACTGAATTAGTCTTAGGAATATTGTGTAAAGCTTCTATTGCGGTTTTCAGTTAAACATGACCCAGCTTTCGGTTCACTGTATTTACGCAATATTTTCAAAATCAAAAACTTTGTATCAAAAGTATATAAAACTTGAAAAAAAACGTTTCTAAATGCTTTTTAGACACTAATCGCGTCTGGTTCTGCTTGCAGAATCTGTTACAAATTTATTGTTTTTTTCGAAGACTTCAAATACCATTAAATCATAAAATCCCATGTATTGCAATTACTTATCTGGCACAAAATTTCAAAACCAAATCTTGGATCGCAGGTTGATGGCTTGTCCAATATTGAGCTCTCAGTGCTCTCAGTTTCTTTTTTTTCCAAGCAACTTTAAAGGTATTAACAAAGATTCAAAACACTGCATTCTATAGGCCATATTCCACACTTTACCCTTGTTCAAATCCCAAAATCAAAAAAGTAATGGCATATAAAAATGGGTGTAGGTAAGATATATCCCCCAAGTTTCTAGCAATGGTCTAACAAGAGATTTTTGCAGGTTGTATAATATCCGGGTGTCCTGACCGACCCAACGAAAACATAGGATCAAAGCTGTACAGGGTGTTCTGAATAACCCCACCAAACATAGGCTCGAAGCTGATCCTGCTGTCCCGGACGACACAGAAAAACAAAATCTGTTTGAACAGACCCGATCTCGACCCATCGAAAACATGGGCTCACCGCTGTTCAGGTTAATTTAGCAAAACATAAGCTCGAAGCTGTTCAATTAACCCAGCTAAAACATAGGATCGAAAATGTTCCATCCGACCGTCCCAGCAAAAACGCAGGCTCAAAGCTGTCCCGCAGTTCCAGCAAAAAACAAAGGTGCACGAGCGTTTACCATTACATTCTGGGTCTATTGTTTACCCTCGGGTAAATATGGTACTTCTCAGAGTAACATTGGCTGAATATTTAAAAAATTAATGCATCGAAATTACGTAATTCAAATTTCTATGTACGGTCGAAACTATTGAAAAGTGTCTAATTTTAAATATCCAAATTTAACACAAAGATTTCGGTACGCTGTCTTCCAAAACTTACTGAATACGATTCTGATTCAATCATCGATGTTGCGATGAGTGTCGCGTAATAAATAATTAATTCACCAGATTTTCTGAAACAATAATGAACATTTAAATATTATGGCGTATTAATTTTATAACTTTAAATTTTATGTCATTGTTTCAAGCGTTTTAATAGGATCGTTTAACTCTCAGTTATCAGGAGCACCCAAGGTCGGCAAACGATGCGGCAGGCGCCGTCCATCGCTGATTGGTTCGGTGCAAAAATGGAAAATTAAAAAAATTGGTACCCGAGTTTACAGAAACATAAAAGGCCTCTAAAATTCCTCCCGGAATACTTTTTTGACCGCCAGTTAAAATCACCGTACGACTTTCGCTTTTAAAAAGTTACACTGAACGTTCTGCAAACTGGCGAATTAGAATACGTGTGCCGTAGTATTTAGGAAACATAACGGAACTTGAATTAATTGAAAAAATGACTACTATAGTGACATAAACAAGAGGCAGAGGGCCAGATATTTATTTGGCTTGTAGTGAGGGTACCCCCTGTTAATCGGTTACGGACTGTTATTTATTTTTAACCCGCCCTTTGCCGCCATTCGTTACATACATACATATATATCCGGTATTGCAGCTATAAGTTGAATTAAACGTTTGTTTGGACCCTTATTAGGAATACGGACTCCTATTGATTTGGACTCAAAATGAGAACCCCCTCTTATTACCCCCTCTTATCCGGGTAGAGCCTAATTTGCCAACTGGAAATCAAACGCAATTCGACTAAAAACTTTTGAACAGCTTTAATCCCATATATGTTTTACAAATACGACTAAGCTGTATTAATAGACTTGTAATTAATGTCACGTACAGCGCAGCAATGATTGTGCAATTTTTCTCATTAATATACGAGCAAGTTTAATTATTGCGAAATGTGTTGAATAAGAAAACAATAATGTAAGCTAAAGGTAGGTGGTGTGAAAATGGGAAATTTTAATCCTGAAAATCCGCCGGTTTGAATTTCGAATTTGACAGGTCGCGTTCAATTTGAGTTGAATTTCAGACAGACACTATCGACAATACTTGGGCTGGCGCTCTACGTTTTGTGCGGTGCTATGCGTCACCGTACGTCACCGTTCGTCACTGTACGTCACCGTCCGTCACTGTACGTCACCGTCCGTCACTGTACGTCACCGTCCGTCACTGACGTTACCGTCCGTCACCGTATGTCACCGTCCGTCACCGTACGTCACCGTCCGTCACCGTACGTCACGGTATCGTGCAGGTCGTGCATGAGTAATTCGCGTACGATACTGGACGGTGACGCACAGTGAGGACGGCGTCGGACGGTGACAGAAGGTGACGGACGGAATCAAAAGTATAGCGTCAACGTTACTTGTTTATGTCCGACGAACACTGGCTTTCATTCGATTGATTACAGTTGTATTTCGTTCGCACAAATTGCTGTAAAACGAGTAAAATTACTATACATATTTGTATTTCTAGAATCTACGACAGCTTGTCGCCTGGCAACGTCCTTAACCTAGGCGTAAGCCAAAGAGAAGTTTTTGAAGGGTTTCTGGCCACGATGTCAATTTGTCATACAAGAACCCCACCTGCGAACAGTTTGTAGAACGTACACCCCTTCCGAAGTTCGGGCTAAGCATATGAACCTAAAGGTTTATAGCGTAATCTTAAAGCATAATCTTAACCCTAAAATTTCTCCCTAAACCTAATAGCGGACGGCAAATTGTCGAGTTTATGGACTGCATCGGGTAAGGAGATTTCGGTCGACGAATTGTGCGGACGTCAAATGCCATTCTACCGTACTTCATAGCTTCTATCACTCATAGATTTTGAAGGCTAAAAAGCTTATCGCATATCAGAAGCATTTTATGCTTGCAAAACCAGAGTGTTTTCTGGCGTACAGCGGCGAGCCAAGAATTTTTGAAGGAAGCTGACCCTGGAAACCCGAAAAATAAGACAAACGAGCGTTTCGTCACTGAAAGCGGTAAAAACCTTTTATCGCGAAATTTTCGACATGAAATTGACTTTGAACCGGACCGTAGTCGAGGAGAGCCAGGGGCGGGGGCTGGAAAAATTTTGCCCCCCCCCAGAACGATTCAATTTTGCTTGTAAGTCATCGAAAAGCCTTTTATGCCCTTTTACTGCAAAATTTTTTAGCCGACCCTAGCAATGTGAGCTGTACCACTGGCCTGTGATATTGGGTCAGAATTTGTCATCGTTCGCATGAAAGTAAATATACCAACATCAGTGACATTGTGAATTCGGTTCACGGTAAAAAGTTCACAAAACACATACATTTTGAGGAATATATAACGTTTGTGACTGAACGAGTTCAAAATCTTCATGCCTAAAAAATGTTCACAAACCAAATGTTTAATGTTTTATAATAAATTCTTATCTGGCAACCATTTCATTTGTGAACAACAAAAACCGTATAACTTAAATGTTTCTTCTGAAGCGCAACGTCTCCAAAACTGATTAGTGTTCAGTCACTAATCATTTGGGCCATAGAGGCGTGTTCATATACGTATCTTGTAGTACCACACTCACGGTATATAGAGCCATTGTAGCTAAAAGTTACACGGCTGCGTGGCTCAATGGTTCGAGCTGTGAACCGGAAATACGTACTTCGCGGGTTCGAGCCCCACTACATCCGTTGGAAAATAATTCATGAGGGGATCTGTATGACACTGCTTCGCTTAGAATTAAAATAGAAACTGTATACTCGCAATTTATATACACTATGCACAGTGTTTAACAATTTTGCATGTTTGTAGTGTAAAATCTTCACAGTATGCAGTGCGATAGCAGGCTACGGTGGAGCGACCCAGAATTTCGGGATGGGGACCCTATCATTAAATATTTTTTAATTTTTTGATTAAAATCTTGTCAGAACGGAACACTACTTTAAAGTGGGCCCCCCAAGCGACGGGTATTGTGGGTAGTTGCTCTGGCCCGGACAATACTTAAGAATTCCTTCGAGCTTGAGGGTCACGATCACGATCCGATAGCTGTGTGGCAATGGTTAACGAATCCCATCTGAAAGACTAGCGACAAAAAATCAGTGATAAGGGAACAACCTCTACATCCGATATAACGGATCGTGACAACTGATGCGAGGTTCACGTTACAACTGGGGCAGCCTGGAACACGATTTGTCCCTATGACTCTAGCTAATAACATTTTGTCTGACCGTTTATCCGCTATCAGAGTCAAAAAATTTGAATTGCCTGCTAACCTGATGTGACATCTACTGTTTGTACTGCAATATCATATGATATTCGAAATATTGTCCGTGAGTATCATATGATATGTTTGAAAATGTCTCCAAAGTTGTGGTAAACTAGCTTGATTGTTCTGTAGAATGTCATATGATACTAAAATTTGAAATTTGAATTATTTGTAATTAGGAATATATTTTGGGAAAAATTCAGCGAGAAACAGAAACGTAGAAGCTAATTCAATTTCCAAATCATTTAATGCTGCATTATCTGACTTTTTACTGTTTTATTAGCGCGCACAAATTACATTGTCCTGCATAATATCATATGATATTTAGTAGAATTTTGGAATATCATATGATATTCGCATAAATGTCCCGCAGTATCATACGACAAATGGTTATTTGTATACGATAATCGCTTGAGTTCAGTCATTTGTAAGTCAATGTCATGTGAATTTCACATTTTGTCTACATAACCGCTATTCAGATCACAAAATTTTATGTTGACATCGAATCCACTTGGACAAAACGTGTTCCAAGCTGCCCCAGTTATAACGTGAACCACGCATGACTGCCCATGTAAAAACCAGGGGCGGAACGCTTTTTCTATGGGACTGCAAAGGAGTAAGCCTATAAGCTTTTGACTAATTTTTTGCTTGTCTTAGGCTTAGGCTTTTGCTTACGCTTCGGAATATGCTCATTCTTAATATGCTTTGGCTCAGGTTTAGGCTTAGGCTTTTGAAATATACTTATAATACTGTTCCGTCCCTGTTCTTTACATTGGCCCAACTGACCAACATGCAACCAAGCAGTGAGAACTTTGTTTTGGCAAATTTGCGATGATATGTTGTTCAATTGCATCCACGCATGATTCTGAAAAATTGATTGTTTACATTTTTTTTTCTACAAACCAGAATTTAAAACGGCAACTTTGTATCATTTAGCAAAAACAACTTGCACTCACCCGCAGTTCTGTATTGACTGAGATTGTTGTACTCAACTGTGAATACCACGTTAAAATTAACTTAAATTTGGAAAATAGAACTAAAGTGAAATGATATTAGCAATTCCAGTCAAATCGTATCGATTGGAGTTGGATATCTTAAACCGCTTTGTTTGATACATGTTTTCGCTCAAGTATAGAACGGGCCGTAACAGTAGTATAAACATATTTCTAAGCCTGTTGTATACATGCGCCTGTTAGATGAACCTATTCCTAACCTAAGCTTAAGCCTCAGCCTAAGCAAAAAATTAATCTAAAGCTTAACTGACTCTATTATAGCCTCTCCGGGTAAAACGATCCGGCCCTGTTCTATACATAGGCCCATGTTTTTCACTAAATGTTGACTTTTCAATCTCCGTTGAGTTCAACGAAACCTATAAGTAGTGTAACCAAACACTTACTTTCAGTTATGCCACACACTCGACTGACGTTCGTCGGAATCGGAATTTTTGGGCTTCCACATCCGCAAGTTTTGATTATTTCCTGCTGAACATAACTGAGATGACAGCCCTAAAACGTAAATGAGTATTGGTTATTCGGTGGTGTTTAAATATTATGCCCCTACATGCAATGTCAGGCTCTCATAATTATATTTCCTTCGCAATCTTAATTTGCAAATAATTAATATGTCCAAACAGTGTTGTCGGGGTAACTTCTGAACCTTTCAATCAGTGCTTGCTTAAAACGACTAAACCTAAATTAAAAAATACCTTCAAACTCACGCGAGCACTCCAACAATACGAAATAAATTCAGTATTGGCTAACTAATTTGTATTACTAGAGATTTAACACCCCGCACTCGTATTTTTGCAGTGTTCAAAACACAGTAGTAGACTCTGTTTTAACAACATACAGATACAAGAATTAGTACCTATAAATTTACTGATAGTCTAATTCTCTAATCGTAAAGCTTGTATATTGGTTAATAACGAATTCCTTCTTTGACATGGTGCATACATTATGAAAGTGTTTGAAACGCCAGCACGTTAGAAAAATTTTACCACGATGCAACTTCGGCTACCAGTGCTTATTACTCTTTTTTCTTAAATGGCTGGACGGACTAACTAAACTAGAATATTAAGTTTTACTTAAACTAACGTGTTTTTACGTTCAACACGAGATCAAGTAAACTTATTTTTAGATTAAGTAACAAGTGCAGCAGTGTATTTAAGAGTTCATTAAGTTTAGCTTAAACTGAAAATAAGTAACATTTTAAATGAGTTTAAGCGTAAACCTACCAGTTAGTTTAGTTAATCTTGAAAGTTAGTTTAATACTGGTGGATTAGCTTAAACTTAAATCAAGTTAGTTTAAGCTTTTAGAGAGTAATTTTAATATTATTCAAATCACCGGTTTCACGCCAGAATCATCGACACGGTACGCAGAAACCTTGTATAAATTCATATTCATACAGATTTAACACTTTATCACATAGATATTTTCTATTTCCCCTGAGACCTACTTTTATGCTAGGATTCGAACTCCAGTGACTGGAGTACGAGGCGTATACCATCACCACTCAGCTATAGAAGCTTGACGCTCGAGTCCGAGGGGGCTCTCACGTCTTGTGGTGATTTAGTACTAGGTATACGTGCTGCAATTGTTAAACATGGTTCGATATATATTATTTAACTTATATACACTGCGCTGAGTTGCCTATAGGCAACTCAATGTGAGAATGGGATAAGGTTAATACCTGTACAGTATAGTTATCATTATAATAATATGGTTTGATATATTTAAAATTCGAACCAATACACAATGACTTGTTGTTTTCCACATCGCCAGCATTAAGCAGTTTCAGTTCTGTCTGCAAAGTTTGATTTAGACAAAATTAATACATTACCGTAAAAGACAGTCGGATGCATTGATAAAATTTCAGTTTAAATAGAAAAATAGAACATTTAGTTCTAAATGTAAAATATAAATAGATATGAAACATTGGCTCGTATTATCATATGTATGTAGCACCTATCACCAGTTTTAGACAAATCTTGTAGCGTTCGAACCACTGAATGGCCAGGTTCGAAATTCAGTACAATTTTTTGCATTTTTCATTTCTTCGACGTCTGTGCTAAATTTAAGATTTGCAATTGCAACCGATTGTCAGTTTGAAAACATTTCCGTACTGATAGGTGCTGCACACATTTGAGAATACGGGACAAACATTTAATGACAGTCGCATATAAATTGATTTTAAATTTAAACTTTTCATCAGAAGCAAATCAACTTACGTTTGTTTTTTAATGAATTAGTAAACAAATATGCTAATATCAATCAATAAAACATAAATATAAATACAATTAAACATACACACAACAAAGTAGTTCTGAATGTATTCAGAAAATCTATTTTCTGTGGCAAATCTGAAAAGTTTTTCTGATATTTAAGACAATTTTTCCAAAAATAACTGGAAAACGTTTATTTTCAGGCTTTATTTCAAAACTTTTTTGAAAACTTTTCTGTTATAACAGAAATACTTTTCAAGTGCACCTTGCTAATTATAATTCTTAAATTTAAGAAACTTTTTCTTAAATATCAGAAATGTTATTTTGAGTGTATAAATGTAAATCAGTGTACTTACATATCGTATTTGAAACGCGTTGACGAAACCAGGTATGACTGTATAACCGCGCAACGACGCAAACGATTCACGTCCTGGTGTGTGAAGCGAAACGCGCGCTCCAACAGACTGCATATCAGCCGGATACGAACTGACATCGGTTTCAATTCTGATTTTTAATCCTGTAAAAATTTTTTTTGTCGTTAAAAATATTAATTA
Source organism: Enoplolaimus lenunculus (assembly GCA_030248215.1). Lineage (NCBI taxonomy): Eukaryota > Metazoa > Nematoda > Enoplea > Enoplida > Thoracostomopsidae > Enoplolaimus > Enoplolaimus lenunculus. Next base: position 70,729 of record JASANG010002830.1, on the reverse strand, counting down.
TTCATTTAATAATATATTTGTTAACTTTGTCATGAAAAATGACTGAAAAATTTTTATCTGAACGCGGAAAATTTGTTAAATAAAATTTTTGAACTAAAATCAAAAAATGCCTTGTGAATTAATGCCTAAAATATAGGTTTAGGCAAATGATTTTCACACCTTCATTGCTGTTAACGAATGTGACGGAACAATTTTTTCGGCCCATGTATACAACAGGGCCGGATCGTTTTCCGAAGGGCTATAATAGAGTCAGCTAAAGCTTTTGACTATTTTTTGCTTAGGCTTAGGCTTAGTAATAGGCTCATCCATACGCTTAGGCCTAGGCTTAGGCTTAGGAATATGCTTATACTACTGTTCCAGCCCTGTTCTATACATGGGCCATTTCTTCTATTAAAGTTAAGGTTGCGCTGTGCTCGACGCGCGTAACTAAACAGATTTAACTTGTTAGCAGCGCATAGCGGCGTGCAGCGACGTCCGTCACAGGGAAGTATAGCGCAACCCTAAGAGTCATTCAAAATTACAATTTATCTACGAAGCTATGTATAATTACCGTATTCGATGCCTGAACGACGAGCAAACAGCCGAGTGGACATATTTCCGTTGAAGGTGTAGCACGCTCCATATCCATAGTGTTGACTATATTCCCTATAAAATTCATCGCCAGACGTACTAGGCAGACAAACCATATTCTTAAGAAATAAATAGTTCATTTTTTCACGAATTTCAATTTTGAAACAAAAAACACTTTTAATTTTGCAAGGTTACATTTGAAAATATCGGCTATTTTGCCGTAAAATTGTGGATTTGAAAGACAATCTTGCACTCCAAATAATATTCCTTATATTTAAGAAAAAATTTGTTACATTTAAAAATATGATTAGCAAGGTGCAATGTGAAAAGTGGTTTCCTGTTGTTTTTAGAAAAATTGTCTTAAATATCAGAAAACAAAAACTTTTCACATTTGCCACAGAAAATACTTTTCTAAATAAATTCAGAAATACTTTTTTGTGTGTGCAAGTAAAGTGTCTAACAAGTTGCATCGATCGACTGTAGTAGAACAATAATTTACCAGTGGCAGTCATGTTCACCAAATTTGCAATAGCGAACGATATCATCTTTTGAGTAGGTGATTCGACGCAGCTGACTGGGATCTGCAGAAGCAGCAACGTATTCTGTCAGCTCATTTCGAGCATTTAATACCAGCTGTTGAGTTGAAAAATCGTTGTTTAGAGTCAAATTGTTTTCCATACCCTAAAATCAAATACGCCAATACACTGCAAAAAATGGTGAGTCAAATTGACTCCCTCCGAAATAGGCTTTTCCGGGCTACACAAACTGAGTCAAAATTTGACTCCGACAGAGTCGAATTCGACTTAATGAGTCGCTCAGTGAGTCAAATTTGACTCTGGCGGAGTCGAATTTTGACTCAGTTTGTGAGTCCGGAAAAGCCTATTTCGGGGAGAGTCAATTTGACTCACCATTTTTTGCAGTGTACAAAGTATTGATAGTAAAACACTAATATCTATCGCTTATTCAAAGCTAACGTTAAGCTTAAATAAGGGCGGCGGTGTACTTGTCGTGTGGCTCAGTCCGATGCCGTGCTTCACCGTTCGTCACCATACAGCATCATACGTGAGTAATTCTGCGTACGATACTACATCACGACACGCATGTTGACGAACGGCGCCGGATCGTGACGGACGACACCGGGTGTCATCAAAAGAATAGCGCCGCCTTAACCGTTTTTACATATTAAACAAAAATGCTTCACGGAATGATAATAATAGGAAACCATTTTGTTGTGGAATATTCATTTTGAAACTAAATTAATGTTCACACCTGGATTATACTGCGTTACACCGAAAATAGAAAATAAATAAAATAACCTGTAAACAATTGTCTATTTATTACTACGGTTGCCGATTGGGCGAATTTTTTATTTCGGTAAGCTGTTTGAATAAAAAAACACAATGACTCGATTGCAGAGACATGACTTATATGGATCTCTAACGGAAGTCAATTTTGAACTTAAAGTCAAAAGAGAGACTTAAATTTACAAGTCGAAATAATTGATAAACGGACAGGTCTCAGGAGGTGCGAACATTGTCATTTTAAAGTACTACTATTAGCTCAAAATTAGAGCACGAAGTTCAGACAACTATTAATAATTTGCTAAAATTTAAAGGCGTATTGAAACCCTTCAACTAAACTCATAATTACTAAAGTTGAAATTCGACTTAAGTCGTATTTCTGTAACACAGCCACTACTATTTAGATGCGAACATATCAGCCTGACAACCATAAGGTATATTACTTTACTCAGTTAACAACTAATATGTGTCGTATAAATTTGTCCGCTAATTGAGGGGACAGACAGCTAAAACACTATACTTTCCGTACGTACAATAAACTTACAAATTCAACATCTTCAACGTTTAGTACTGAACTCAATATAGTATCCAAAATCATTGTTTTTGCTTGATTTTTCTGAAAAAGTATTTTGAAACCGGTCAAAGTTGCATTTGGGTGGCGTTATCCTTTGTCAATTTTTTTAATGTCTTCAGAGCAATCCTCTATACAGGATTGATTATTATTTGATGGGTAATACGGGTCCGTAGCCAAGGCGTACCAGGGGCGCTCAGCCCCCTGAAAAAATTTTGGCCCCCCTAGTAATTTTTCAACCTTGGTTGTAACTTATTAACAATCCTTGAATGCCCCTCCTGAAAAATTAATTTTTAGCCCTAACTAGCAAGATGAGCTGGCTACGGACCTGGTGTGATATCGAGACAAACGTCAATCTATATAAGTAAAGCTAGAATGCCCCACATACGTATTTTGGGCACGGTTCCAGCAGATTTCATATACGTATACAAATTGACACTAAAAATTATTATAAACTTAATAGAAGACAATGCAAATGTAGGTTACGCGTATATTCAGTAGAAATTTTTGTTTGGCTGCGTTGTAATATTTTTGCTCGAAATATGTTGGTTTCGGCTCCAAACATTGCATTCAACTTGACTATTTTATCATTAACCCTTTCTCACATAGAGTTGACTATGGGCAATTCAACACAATGCATATACGTTAAATAATATATCGCACAGTGTTTAACAATTGCAACACGTATACATAGTACTAAATCCCCACCAGACGTGAGAGCCCCTCGGGCTCGAGCGTCAAGCTCCTATAACTGCGTGGTGATGGTAAACGTCTCCCACTCCAGTCACTGGAGTTCGAATCCTAGCATAAAAATAGGTCTCAGGGAAAATGGAAAATATTCATGTGAGAAAGGGTTAAATACAACGTTTTCTTAAAAATTTAAGATAGTTTTAAGATCGACAACATGTACTTCTTTATTAGAAACGCACGCGTAACCATTTGCGGTTTCAGCGCATTCAGCGTCAGCAACGTCTCCAGCACACGGATTGCTCGCACATTCGTTAATATCTCAAATAGAAATTTTAAAAACTATTCAGCTTTAATGGTTAATTTTTTGATTCGACTATTCGAACACAAGAAAACTGTATTTGAAATTGTTGCTATTTTTTGCATTTGGTTATTGCAGTATACAATAAAGAATGTTTTACCGCGGTGTACAATGAAAAAAATCATTTTCACAACACTATCTGAATTTATACTTAATTTAATACGCTACCATTGGTTAAAATTAGCTTTAGAGAAAAGTAGCAATTTTAACTAAAATGAAAAATGATTTTCAAATTTGTGCATCTTTAATTATAAATCTGCTCGATTAACGACAGCGCAATTTTCGCTGCCATTGTCGAATTCATAGTGAATATTTTTCACAAATTAATTTGGTTTGTCTTAATTGTTTGTCAACCACTGGAAATATAAAAATATTTAATTTAAGTTACTTGTGTGAAATTGACAAAATTTGTACTAAATTTAAAATTGACCTATGTGTATTTGACTGAATTCAAATTTTCGTGTAGTTGAATATGAATTAATTTATAATTCGCGTTAATACAAGAGTTATAAGTTTCAATTTAATAAAAAATATATATACACATCGGCGGAACGTGTTATCATTTCTTAGAATCGAAATAACCGTCCGTAATGAATTTTTAAATTTGCACTTACTGTACACACTTTATTGGGGAAGATGTACTAAATTATGTTAGAAAATAAAATTTCAATGGTTTGTTGTATTGCCAAACGGTAAAGTTTAAAAAACAGCAATATTTTCTTTTTATATTTTGAATTTCAGGTACGGTTTTGAAAAGTTTTTGCGGGACATCAAAATTTCTTGGTTACAGACCAATTTTTGTGTTTTTTGGGTGATAGTAGTTTCGTTATGATCGATATAGCAAGTTTCATTAGTATTGATTCTGATCGCTTGTAAAAATAAAGTAAAATATCAAATATTACTTTTTACCTTCGTAACAGCGTATTCCTGTGTAGCCAGATTGACAAACGCATGTATACTTCGTTGTGTTTAATTCAATACAAGTTGAACCTGGACGACAAGGCACTGAACGACATATTCCAGAATAACTAGGCGGCTGTTTTAGATGAGTAGGTGCTAAAATTAAAATTAAATAATAATTTTGAAAAAATATACAAACAATATAAAAATATTTAAATATTTACAAAAAGAAAAATTTGCTAGTAACATTTTAATATTTACAAAATGAAAAATTTGCTAGTAACATTTTAATATTTACAAAATGAAAAATTTGCTAGAAACATTTTACTATTTACAAAAAAGAAAAATTTGGCAAAAACATTTTCGAAACCATTTTAGAGTTGGCACAGGTGTGTTCAGAAAAATGAAAAACAATCATCTGTAGAAAATACAAATGCCTGGTTATGTTCATAAGACCCGTGTTTGGTCTGAAATGCGAAATCTGGACGATTGAATTTGTGCTCCGATGTATAAAAGAAACGAACAGTGTCAAAAATATACAAAATGCGTTTCGTATTAGAAAGCAAATATATCGCTCCTTCAAGATGATATTCGTAAACAAACATTTGTGTAACAGTTTTCTGCCCTACTCACAAAAAAGTATTTCTGAATTTATTTAGAAAAGTAGTTTTTGTGGCAAATCTGAAAAGTTTTTCGGATATTTACGACAATGTTTCTAAAAACAACAGGAGAACGTTTATTTTTAGACTTCGTTTCAAGACTTTATGAAAACTCTTCTGTTATAAATAAAATACTTGTAAAATGCACCTTGCTAATCTTATTTCTTAAATTTAAGAAATTTTTTCTTAAATATCAGAAATATTATTTTGAGCGTAGAGACTCATTTTAGAGTTTTGCCACTTACATAAATCGTTTTGAAAGTTGCTGTTTGAATTGTGAAACGCGTTTAAAATAGCGTTTTATTTTTTGACACGATTTAATATGAACATATCATTTAAAACATACCACAACATTTTGACTCATTTTTGTACAGTTATGTTTTCAAAAATGTCACAGGAATTAAAATTTAAAACGCAATGGATTGAAAGTTTCGACCAAAGGTTTGCGTATGAATAAATTAAAATTAGTTGTATGTTATCGCAACAAAAAATCTATAAATAAAAATGTTCCATTGAACTTTACTTTCATAAATAAGTTCTACTTCACTGGCGAATCGTTCAGTAGTTGAATTGTTCCATATTCGTTGCGTTGTTTTAGTTGATTTCAAGTTTGATGCCATGTTCGTTGTTCTTGCTACTACTGCTGCTGCTGTTTTTGTTGCTGTTGCTGCTGTTGTTGTTTCTGTTGATGTTGTTGTCGTCGTCGTCGTCGTCGTTGTTGTTGTTGTTGTTGTTGTTGTTGTTGCTGTTGTTGTTGTTGCCGTTGTTGTTGTTGTTGTTGTTGTTGTTGTTGCTGCTGTTGTTGTTGTTGTCGTCGTTGTTGTTGTTGTTGTTGTTGCAGTGCTTTTCGTCGTTGTATTTGTTACGTTTAGTTGTGATGTTAAGGGTGCCGTTGCCTTTGAGGCGTTTGTTGTTCGCGTTGTTCCTGCCATTTTGTTCGTTGTTCTTGTTGCCATTTTCATTGTTGGTTTTGGCGAAATTATCTCTGATGAAACTAATTCGCTTGTTTGAGCTGGTGTTACTGGTTGAGCTGCTGTTGATGCAAGTGTTGCGGTCGCTGTTGATATTTTTGCAGAAACTGTACTTTGTGTTGTTGTGTTAGTTGCCGATGGTGTTATTGGTTGCTTTGTTGTAATTACTGCGTTTTTCGTTGCTGCAATTGTTGTGTTTTCTGTTGCAGTTATCGTTGGCGTTGCCGCATTTGTTGGCGTTATTTCTGGAGTTGCAGTTGCGCTTATTGTTGTGAGTCCAAATGGTGTTATTGCTGATGTTGTGGTTGGTGCTGTTATTGATGTCGCGGTTCGTTGTATTATAGATGACGCGGCTGGTGTTTTTGTTGCTGTTGCGGTTGGTGTTGTTTTTGATGTTGCTGTTGGTGTTTTTGTTGCTGTTGCGGTTGGTGTTTTTGATGTTGCTGTTGGTGTTTTTGTTGCTGTTGCGGTTGGTGTTGTTTTTGATGTTGCTGTTGGTGTTTTTGTTGCTGTTGCGGTTGGTGTTGTTTTTGATGTTGCTGTTGGTGTTTTTGTTGCTGTTGCGGTTGGTGTTGTTTTTGATGTTGCTGTTGGTGTATTTGTTGCTGTTGCGGTTGGTGTTATTGTTGCTGTTGTCGTTTGTGTTATTGTTGCTGTTGTGGTTTGTGTTATTTTTGATGTTGCGGTTGGTGTTTTTGTAGCTGTTGGTGTTGGTTTTGTTTTTGTTGTTGCGGTTGGTGTTTTTGTTGCTGTTGCGGTTGGTGTTATTGTTGCTGTTGTCGTTTGTGTTACTATTGCTGTTGTTGTGGTTTGTGTTATTTTTGATGTTGCGATTAGTAGTTTTGTCGCTGTTGTGGTTGGTTTTGTTTTTGATGTTGCTGTTTGTGTTATTAATGATGTCGCGGCTGGTGTAATTGTTGCCGTTGTGGTTGGTAATGTTTCTGATGTTGCGGTTGGTGTTTTTATTGATGTTGCGGTTGGTGTTTTTATTGATGTTGCGGTTGGTGTTTTTATTGATGTTGCGGTTGGTGTTTTTATTGATGTTGCGGTTGGTGTTTTTATTGATGTTGCGGTTGGTGTTTTTATTGATGTTGCGGTTGGTGTCTTTATTGATGTTGCGGTTGGTGTTTTTATTGATGTTTCGGTTGGTGTTTTTGTTGCTGTTGCGGTTGGTGTTATTGTAAACGTAATCTGTGCTGTTGTTTTTGTTGTTGTCTTTGTCGTGATTAGTGGTAGCGATGCTAGTGTTGTTGTAGTGGTGACTGCTGAAAAACCATTAATCAGCTTTTCTGTCAAAATCATTCTAGAAACAAAATTTTCGAAACAATTTCTAATCAGAATTGTGTTCATATACACTATTCGTTTTCAATCAACGTCGAAAACTTAAGCGATGACATGAAGTTCGGTACTATTGAATTATACAATATATTAAGTTAATAGCGCTATAAATAATAAAATAAACATCATAATTAGACATATAAAATAGTAATAAACATAAACACATACAACTACAGCTATGAAAACAAAACGCCCAAGCGGTAATATTGACAATGCACCATGCACCAAGCAAATCGCCATCAGGATTACTACAGTGATTACTGGGCAGCCACGGATAAGACGGATAAAGGGACCAATTTGAGCATTGATCACCGGTTCGAGTGACCGATTTGGTACCGTAATAACCATTTGTGCCAATACATTCAGGCTTTGATGCTTCGAAACAGCCAACATTTAAATTGTAGCACGAAGGACCTGTAAATCAAACCGTTTTAATGACACATTTCAAGTAATGCATAAATAACAATTATATATTAAAAAATAATGTTTACAGATTTTGGCGTAAATATTAATATGCTCGCACTACTGTAAAAAATTGAATGTCTCCGTCCGTGAAAACGCCTGATTTACCAGACACTGCATCGACCGACGATTGTGAAAGTTGTAAAAAATATCATAGATTGAATGAACAGCTTCCAGTCTTTGCCGATGCCGTTGTCAAATAAAGATTTTCAAAATTGATCAAATTATTTATAAGAATTTGATTTTTTTTTTGCTTAAGAATAACAATTGGTGAATGTCGTTGTTTTCTAATTTATACAAACTTGTCAGAATGAGATTTTCACAATTGACCGAGGCCGAATTACATTTATAAGAATTTGATTTTTTTGTAAATTATAAAAATTCAGTATAGCAATTAATGAATGTCATTGTTTTTTTAATTTATACAAACGTATTTTTTGGAAAAGTTAAAAAGACGGAATCAGCATGTTTTGTATAAATTAGTTTGGCCAGCTAATACTTTAACAGCATGCGTTTGACAGCTGTATATAGTATATCTTTAAATTATTATAAATCGCTGTAAAAGATTGACTGAAAATAAACATCATTTAAGGTGCGTTGCAGCAGTTTTATGTAAGCTGAACCGCTATGCAACAGTGCGATTACGAACGCAAGTGTTTTGTGTTGCAAACTCTTAAAAAGTGTACTTTTTCATACTAATTTGTACGAAGCATGTAACTTTTCTTTTATGATCGACCAATTGCGTAAAGCTAATATTAATAGTAAACATTATCGCAACCCATCATTAATAATTTAGTCTTCATTGATTGGCTGTCAAAGGAAGTTGAACCACCAATCTCGTTTCACTTTCACTGTTTATCGGGTTAGAATGTTGCTATTACAGTTATAAAAGGGTTGAGTGAAACACGTAATAGTTGTTGCAAGGCTTTTCGTTCTTTCGAGATATAAACGCATACGGCTGCTGTGATGAATGAACGAGCAACATTAATAAATTTCGTTACTTTGTGGTGGCTTTAAACCAATAGTTTCGCCTATTTGTGTCTGCATACCGCTGCATCCTTTGTAACAATACGCCCATCGTCTTGACGGATCAACAGTGTAACACCAGGCTCCAAAGCGATCCCGACTAGGATTTCTGCATTTATTTCCAGCTATCTTATTATATGTGTGCGAATGAGGCGTGTCCAGAGACCACTGTTGGCATGCAACGCCGTCCCACGTAACATTCCGATCACCCGAGTAATTGTCATCTCCCAAACACTCGGATCTTAAATCATCAAAGCAAACCGTCGGTAGAGTATCGTTATGACATGGTGGATCTAAAATTTAAAAATCCATTTTCAACCGGTTAAATTATGGTAACATTTCATAAATCGTTTTGCTAGTAAACGTAAAACTTTAAACTAGAACATAATGGACTTACATATTCTTAATATTTTACATTTTCATCATTTTTGAGACGGCCTGGAAACGGTTATACACACAAAAAAGTATTTCTGAATGTATTTAGAAAAGTATTTTCTGTGGCAAATCTGACAAGTTTTTCTGAGATTTAAGACAATTTTTCAAAAAAAACCGGAAACCTTTTATTTTCAGACTTTATTTCAAAACTTTTCTGTAATCTTTTCTGTTATAATAAAACTACTTTTCAAGTGCACTTTGCTAATTGTATTTCTTAAATGTAAGAAATTTTTTCTTAAATCTCAGAAATATTATTTTGAGTGTAGATTTTACAATCGGTTATTCTTGAATATTTGGTCGTGTAATCGTTTTTGTATTTTAGCTTAGTTATCTTCAATGGAAATTTGCTGCAAAATCTTAATGAAAAAAATTGGAGCATATAGTTGTTGTGATCCGAACAAATAGCCGCCCAATTTTTAGCGCGCCATCCGTCCAGAAAACGCTATTCCTATCTTTGACCTACCTGTGTTAAAAGATTAAACTAAGTTGCATGTACAAACAAATATTACCTCTGGTATTATATGCAGTTGCAATAAACATGTTACTGCACTAAACATTGATAGAAAACTTTTGGCCAACCCTAGATAATTTTCAACCTTGATTGCAACTCATTAAAAACTTGTGAATGCCCTTTCTGAAAAATTTTTTAGCCCCCATAGCAAGGTGAGCTGGCTACGGGCCTGAGTTTGACCTATTGTGAATTTTGACCAATATGCCACTTAAATTATTGCCATGACCTATGCCATTATAGAATACTAGCAAAGTATACAAATCAAGTGGTATATTAACGAATAAATAACAAATAGCGAATAAGATGTGGTGTAGTCGGTTTAGCAGATTGTAAGGTTTGTAAGTTAGCTGGTTCAGGTCTAGGTATGAACGGTTCTTTTCAAAGGATTAGCCATAAGTCGTTCGGTAGGTACGTGTAAACAAGCGGTATGATTTATGACAATATGTACAAGTGTTACAATCAAGGTCAGTATTAAACCTCTGATTATTAGCAAAAGTAAGCATTTTAGCTTCCGTGAGCTGTGTGTCGTAGTAATTGTAAAAACGATACGTCATGTAGTATATAGTAAACTATCCACCCTTCAGATTAAAAGAACCGCTACGGTTATTGAGAGGCACCGTTGAAAGTCACATCCAATCAAACGTCGTCGAAATCATTGATAATAGTATTAACTAGTCTGCCAGCTTTGCGCAATTCGCCATACATAAAGTGCAATGGTGCGCACCGGTTGTGCCCCACTCTAAACAACGGAGGGGGTAGGGCAAAAACGCAACGCGTTCCGGGTACATTCTTTTCTACACAGAGTGTACCCAGTTGCACACTCTTGTAAAACGAGCCATTATCAACTCTTGGTTTCATTAATAAATGAATCCCTTACATACCCAGGGAACACTGGTTAGAAGGGTGTTTTGCACACACGTGTACAATATATCGCGAAAACATACCACGTTTATTAATCACTGCTATTCAATATTCTTGTGTCATACTTATTTTTAGAATTGGAATGTGCGTGCCCGTCTTCCTGACCCTGACAGGGAATTCTTTTTCATTTTTATAAAATGACCGGCTCAACTCAACCGCCCTGCCGCATCCAAAAATGCCATGTAACGATCATGGGTGGACCATTGTTCCGCGGAACTGCATTAAAGCATATAAAGTAACTCACTTTTTACGCTTCGGCTTAGGCATATGTATTGGATTCGGTACAGGCTTATCCTTACGCTAAGGCTTAGCCTTAATCTTTGGCTCAGAAATATGCTTTGTTCTGGCTTTGTAAATTTCAATGAGTTGATTTAATCAGCTTAGCTAGCGAGTTAACTATATCTGAATCAGTGTCAAAAAACATTAACTCACTCTAAGTTGAGATGATTCTCACTCTGAGAAGAGATGATTCTGTTTGCATTGATTAACTTAGAATGAGTTGAATCAATTCAGAATTCTAAATTTTGAACGTCCCGTTTACGACCCAATGACTGGAACTGATTCTGAATAAAAATCAGCTAGTGCAGGTATGAGGTGTATGATTAAAATGCAACTCGTAACATTCGATTTTTTAGGCCGAAAGTTCCTAAAATAATTTAATTGCATCGCTGATTGAATTTGAAATTGTCTAAATACTGTAGTGACCCGAGTTATTTATTTTTAACCCACGCTCCGCCACCCTTCGTTACTGATATATATCCGCAACTATCCGTTGAATTAAACGTTTATTTGTCTTGCGTCAATAGCTTGAGCGATCATGCAAGGTTATACTTAGGAATGTACTTTCAAAATTTAAGTACTCCTTAAAGAATCGAAATCAATTTTATTTGGTCCTGAACTCATTTATGCACTACAAGGAACAACTGACCTTCATAGACTCTACTTACGATTTAGGGACTCTATCCGCTTACGGACTCTTTTTAGGGATACGACTCTATTGATCGAGACTCAAAATGGGGACCCCCTCTTAATACCCCACACCCTCTTATTCGGGTCTTCGACTAACTTGGCACGTGTGGCGATGCTCGCTTATGACGTATCAACGTTGCGTTTCCCAGATCGTTTATTGTAACAGTTTTGTTGGTGTCAATTGTAGAATTTAAAATTCGTGAAATTTGATGCGATTTATTGAACAAATTGCGAAACCCAACGTTTATGTTGGTTTTCCGGCAACTTTTTGCGTCAACAGCATTATCGTTCTTTTGAAGCGGATCGTTGCTTGTTCGTGGCATTTGCGTCGAATTTGTGGTCACGTTACGGCGGGCGGCACATAAAGGCCGTATACGTGGCGTAATTTCTCGACGCTTGCGGTTGCGAGATGATGCATATATATCTTTCATCAGTTCTTTGTACGCAAAATTCTAAATAAAGCTTAAAAAACATTGTAGCTGTACAATTTGGTCGACTGCTGCCCGTTGTCTCAAATATCAAGCATAGCAGGTCGGCCCCACTCTGTGAGGGGGCGAAACATCGGTTTCTCATTCGCTCGTTCATAAAACTTTAATTGCAGCTTAAGTTTTTGTACAGCATCATGTAACAACGGTACAGTATTTACGGTCGATACGCCGAGGAACGCCTTTCAATACTACTAGTTCCCTAGAGCACTTACTATTCACATCGTAACTAAATTTCACCAAAATCACATTTAGCTTTGTCGACACGCTTATTGCAAAAATACTCAAACTGTTCTGGATGAACCCAATTATATATTACAACCACTTGTAAAACAAAATGATACCCGAAGGCAAATAGAATACCCTGATGTCTGTCAGGACTGGACACGTTTTACGTCTAATACTTCTATGACGTCCCAAAAATTAAAACCACTCTACCCAGAAGTATTGAAAACCTCGGCTGTCTGTAAGGACAGCAATTGTGCGCGAGCTCGCAAATAATTCACTAGCCCCGCGGTGCCGGTCAATACCTATAATTTCACAAAAACCACTCTCAGAGCGTTTTGGTATGACATAAAAAACGACTGAAGGCTGAAACGCCACAAAAAACACAAATCAAATACGCCAAAAATACAAGTTGTCAAAAACATAACCGGCACTACTCTGCTGGAAAGCTCAGAACTGATGTTTTCCTAAGCTACGAAACCCACTTTTTGTATACAGAAATTTTAAAAGGTTACATTTTTATCATTAGAATTTACTAAAAATTCACAAAGTCTCTTAAAATTACCAACAAAATCAACATAATTTTGTATTAATTCGACAAATAGCAAACCATTTTTCCTAAAAAAATACAAGCTCGTAGCGGTCTGGCCTCAATGCCTCAGTCTAATTTAATCCAGTTGTTCGCTCAGTTTAGCCTCGTTATTTCTCGTCAACTCGAAGAGTTTAATACATTTGGAATAATCGTGTCATAGCGAACTGTGGTTTTGGTGAAATTTAGTTACGAGGTGAGCGTTAAATGCTTAGGTGCACCGGTAGTATTGAATAGCGTTCCTCGGAGTATACACTGACCGTAAATACTGTACCGTTGTTACAATCCGTTGACTTTTTTTAGCTTAAAATCGTAATATGACCACTGAATAACTCTATAGTAAAATTTCAACTCAAAGTTGAAATGACCAACAACTGAAAACTTGAATTACAATTAAAATAATTCAAATCATGTTATCTTACTGCTCAAATATACGCTTTAGTCCGCACAATAATGATGCATCGATGTATCATTGGACTTTGATCAGCGAATGGCTTGTAGATACAAAGACTTCGGCCCATGTATAGAGCAGGGCCGGATCGTTTTCCGGAGGGACTATAATAAAGTCAGTTTAAGCTTTAGACTAATTTTTTGTTTAGGCTTAGGCTTAGGCTTCTACTACTGTTCCGGCCCTGTTCTATACATGAACCCACACTTTTATATTATAAATAAAGAAATTAAGACGTGAAATAATTCGCGCACGTGCCGAGTAAAGTCACTGTTTTTATATGTTGCTGCATCAATTAACTGATCTGGCTACACGTACCAGAGCAGCGAGACCTGGGAGTTCACCAAGCATTCGGACTTTGTACGGATTTACGCTGCAAAGGGTGACTGCCGGAAACGGAACAGGGCCAGTTGCCAACTGAAACATAATGTCACCGGATGTTTTAAATACCTACTAACAAAATTTTTAAAAAAGAAAACACACTTTTCCGCTTATACAGAGAAAAATAACAGTAGTATAAGCATATTCCTAAGCCATAAGCCTACGCCTACGCCTAAGCCTAAGCCTACGCCTACGCCTACGCCTACGCCTACGCTTACGCCTAAGCCTAAGCCTAAGCCTAAGTCTAAGCCTAAGTCTAAGCAAAAAAATTAGTCTGAAGCTTAAACTGACTCTATTATAGCCCCTCCGGAAAACGATCCGGACCTGTTCTATACATGGGCCAGATCTAAAGTGCCGTGTAATGTCGCTCACACGTTACCGTTCGTAGGTTGTGCACAACAAGTCAGTCACATAGCTATGTGGTATTTTTTCATTCAGAACAACGGTATCAAAATGTCCGCTTTGATAGTTCAAAAACTGATGGATATTTTTGTTAGACAACCACACCGTAGGATGTTGTGCGTCCGCAGCATACAGTTTGTAACGTGTGAGCGACATAATGCTTAAATCAGCTGAAACTCAGCATGCGTTTACAAGAAAGCCAACGCGCTTCCTTATCAATAATTAAACAATACAGCAAATTATATATTTTATAAAGCATTACATAACGTTCTTTAATCATAGATTTGTTAAGCAATATAAACGATTATAATTTGAACGCCAAAACTTATATTTAATATCAAACGCTCGCATTTATCTTACGGCAGATAGTAAAATATTACCTTTAGATACACCACAGTAGCATCTAAGCTTTTCCCAGCTTACCTTCGGTTTCACTTGTGTCGGCCGTTCAAGATATTTTGATAATACTTTACTCATATAGAAAATGCAAATGATTGTACAAATTGTTGACAACAGCGTCCAGAACAGTTGAAATTTAACTGATTTTGCTGCGACAATATTACTCAAGCCAAGCGCTGAATAACGTGTAATAGACATTTGTATTTTTAGAAAACAAAGAAAATTCTGTAATAGATCGAATTAATGGCCCAGGTATAGAACAGGGCCGGATTGTTTTCCGGAGGGGCTATATAATAGAGTCAGTTTAAGCTTTAGACGAATTTTTTGCGTAGGCTTAGGTCAGACTCAGCTTAGGCTTCGGAATAGGCTTATTCATACGCTTGGGCTTAGGCTTAGGCTTAGGAATATGCTTATACTACTGTTCCGGCCCTGTTGTATACATGGGCCGATTAAATTACATACGTTTGGCTGTAATTTAGTGTTTTGTCCTGCTGGATTGTAGCCAGAGCAGAACATGTTTAGGGAGGCTAAACCTGTAGGAGGGCCATGCAAGGATTTCAGATGACATTGCTTGCAAAGCTGAAACTTTTTAGAGGGGAATATTTTACAGGACTGATCCCAGTGCCTAAACTGTATCCGGAAAAGCTCGCTCGTTTTTATTATTTTGGCTGTGGTTAAAAACTTCATGTGTACTAACACGTCGGCCCATGTTGTATGATTATAGCTGCCTGCCTGATGCTAAGTATAAGCCTAAACATAAGCCTAAGCCTAAGGGTGGCGTTATAATTGTCGTGCGGTGCCGTCCGGTGCCATCCGTCGTAATCTGTCGCCGTCTGTCGCCGTCTGTCGCCGTCTGTTGCCGTCTGTCGCCGTCTGTCGCCGTCTGTTGCCGTCTGTCGCCATCAATCAATAGCGCCGTACGTCATCAAAAATATAGCGTCACCCTAAGTCTAAGCCTAAAAAAGCATAAACCTAAACATACGTCTAATCCTAAACCTAATAGCCTAATTTTAAGTTTACTAAGCTTTCTTATTTATACATCCGTCAATATCTATGCCTGCTAGTGAGCATGCCTCTATAATTAAACCAAGGACCAATATTTATTGTAATTTTGTTGACATTTGTTTGCTACATAACATGAGGACGCGATGGCTTGGTCAAAACGAACCACTGGTCACTTGGGGTGGCCGGTGCCTAAACTGCGATCCATGGGTCAAAACGAGCCACAGATCACTTGTAGTGGTGGTCCGTGTCCAACTGTGGGTATTATTTTATAAATAAAGGTATAGGTTGTATACTCTTGTTTTATGATGTACCGTTAATATCACACTTTGACAGCAATAGTCGACAATGCTTCTAAAACAGGAGTATGCAACTTATTGTCAGGGCTGTGCACAGGTTTGCTTGAGCCGTCTTAAGCCAAAATCTGGGCCGGTCCTCGAGCAGCGAGCAATCAAGGCTCTCGCAAACGAAGTGAGCATGACGCCAAAAGCAACTTTAGTATTTTAAATACCAATTTACATTTTTAGTTGGCTAGGGGATTTCGTAAGCGAACTAATTTCCAGAATTACTCCTATTTTCACACATACCCTCCAGATTATAACGGCGTCGGTTCATTTCGTTAAACACTTTTGAGTACGAGTGCCAGGAGCCAAGCGCGTTCTTTGTATTCAAACTTCTTTGGAAAAGTCCCCGATTTCGGTTTTGGGAGCCGGTGTCTGAGCAATTCAGATGATTTATTGCCTGCCAAGTGCACCGAAGGATCACATACCGCACGGCCGACGACGCTGCGCGAATGTTAACGGTACATAAGCTCAGTACCCGAGGCAGCGTATAATGCTTCAACGGACCGGTGAAACTGCGGTCATACTCTCGGCGCAGTAGGTAGCAAGGTGCCGTTGGGGGCTGGTTTACCACTGTGAATATACAGATTGGTTGCAGAAATGTGCTATAACAGCGCCTATACCACTATTCTACTGTACTTAACGTTCATCCCGTTCACTAACAGTTCGGCCCATGTTACTTTAAGGGGTGTTCAGGTTTCTGGTGGGTCCATAAAAAGGTAGGTTTAATAGATTCTAGATTATATTTTTTGCTTAGGAGAAGGTTTAGACTTAGTCTCAGGCTTAGGAATACGCCTTGCAGCTGCTAATATGTTTTTGTGTTAAAACTGACTCAACACTGAAAGCAATGATTATATTTTCAATATGTTTACTTTGCGATTTCATGAATGGCTGTTAAATGTCCATATTTCGGGATATGTTCAATACTGAATACAACTCGGGCCCATGTAAAGATCAGGGACGGAAAGCTTTTATATGAGACTGCAATAGAGTAAGCTTAAGCTTTAGACTAATTTTTTGGCTTAGCTTAGGCTTAGGCATACACTTAGGTTTAGGAATATACATGTTCTTACGCTTACGTTTACGCTTAGGCTTAGGCTTAGGCTTAGGCTTTAGGCTTAGGCTTAGGCTTGAGGACTATGCTTATAATACTCTTCCGCCCCTGTTCTTTTACATTGGCCACAACTCGAGGTTCAGTTCAATTGCAGATTAGGTTTTAGGTCTGCTAAATCGTGCAGATCAATGTAACCGCTTCGTATTTATACTCATATTTAAAAACCCTTTGGCATTAGCCCTACTGCGTTTCTTGAAAAACTGTTACTAGTTTGTACTTGCGCGATCTTCAAGTGATTTGTAGTGCATCCGCGCATGTTGTATGAAAACAGTTGACTACTAGTATATAAAAACGGCCCATGTAGTAGAACAAGGTCGGAGAAGTAGTATAAGCATATTCCTATTCCTATTTCTATTCCTATGCCTAGGCCTAAGCCTCAGCGTATGAATGAGCCTATTCCTAAACCTAAGCCTAAACCTAAACCTAAGCAAAAAGATTAATCTAAAGCTTAAACTGGGTCTATTATACCCACTACAGAAACCGATCCGGCCCTCTTCTATACATGGGCCTAAAAACTAAATCCTAAAAATTCTAGTGTAGTATTTGTTTTAAGCAATTTTAAGCAAAAACCGTTCTGTACCATTCGCAGTACACAATTCTTTGAAATTAACCGCAAGTCTAACCAGAGTTACTTTAATAACATTAAAATATAACCCACACCAGGTTTATAAGTTGCAGAATTTTGACACACCACGTGTATTAATGGTTTTGTATGCAGTGTTCAGTTGTTGTTCTACTCATCTTTATATCCAAAACACTTGAATGATCGATTCTTGGATCAGACAGCAAAATGAATAAATTCGACGAGCTGTACAAAAGACTTTTTAACGGATTGATTAATGATTTACTTAGCCGCTCCAACTATCATGTATTGGCGAATGAAATTTCAATTAATTTTTAACGATAACAATAACAAATGAAACTACACGGAGACCGGCAGACATTGAAAAAAACAAGTAGTAAAGCAACATTGTTTACAAGTTTCGGTCCATGTAAACATCAGGGGCGGAACGTTTTCCAGCGGGACTACAGTAGAGTAAGCATAAGCTTTAGACTATTTTGTTTTGCTTGGCTTAGGCTGCTTTACGCTTAGGAATATGCTCATTGTTACGCTTAGGCTTAGGCTTAGGCTTTTGGAATATGCTTAAATACTGTTCCGACCCTGTTCTTTACATCGGCCCAAGTTTCGAACCCACTGTTTATACAAAATGTTTTGATTACGACAAAGCCGGTACCCGAAATCTCTGTCAAATCAATCAAATTCGAAAAGAATCAGTCTAGCTGAGAAATGAGTAGAAATTTAGCATTTTGTTGAATGCTTGCCATGGCAATTTTTTAATGTATATACAAGCTTTAAAAATGAAAACAATATTACAAAGCGTCGGGCACAAACACCCTCACTGACCGTTTCGTTTTGGGCCCATGTCAAAGTCAGGGGCAGGAACGTGTTTTTGCGGCACGAATGTTTAGGCTAATTTTTTCGCTTGGCTTAGGCTTTAGACTAGGTCATACGCTTTAGGTTTAGGATTGGCAAAAGCTTATTCTTGCGCTTAGGCTTAGGCTTAGAATTTATGCTTAAGAATATGCTTATACAACTGCTACAGCCTTGATATGCTGCATTGGCATTGACAAAAGCTTTTCTAACTTTATGCTACAATTTTTGACGCTTAGGCTTAAGTTTCGGGGCCATCTGGTTTATACCCTAGTTTGTGTGTAGTGGGTTCGTTTGACACCGAGTAAAATACGTATCTAAAATGTATAGACCACCAAAAAATGAACGAAGAAAGAATAGAGAAGGAAAACTCGCGAGCGAAGGCAACGAAAAACCAGCACATTTCAAATCTACGCCAGTATTGTTTGAATTGCTTTGGATAACGGCTGAATCCATATTTGTTGGCGCATT
Source organism: Enoplolaimus lenunculus (assembly GCA_030248215.1). Lineage (NCBI taxonomy): Eukaryota > Metazoa > Nematoda > Enoplea > Enoplida > Thoracostomopsidae > Enoplolaimus > Enoplolaimus lenunculus. The sequence goes on along the minus strand of JASANG010002830.1, from coordinate 51,758 downwards.
TTGCCATTGATAGAGGGGTTACGCCCCCTGGCCCCCAGGTCCGCGGCCGCGGTAAATCAAATTGCGATGTTGGTAGGGCTGTTTTCTCTACCCGCGCTTTACCAGAGTGAATAGTAATTTTCTACCCGCGCGTATATTCACGCGAAAAAATCTACCCAAGACCTATCTATAGATCGCTGGTAATTAACACTTTTAAAATACTTTTAATCAGATTTGCGTTATAGTTCAAATGAATTTTACACATGAAAGCTTACAAGAAACAAAATTTCAAGCCTAAAGCGCAGAACTTTTGCTTTTTAACGCCCACCGACCAGGTTAGTTTAACCCTCAATGGCCCGACAGTCTACATATGTAGACATAACCAGTTCGACAATTGATTGTTCGGCAGGTGCTATAGTTAAGAATCTATTGTTTAATTTCCATCCATAATTATTCTGTTATAGTAGTATAAAAAACTTATAGCATTGTGGGAACAAAAGTTTGCTGTACAGTGAGTCATATACCTATATAACCCGACCGTCTACATATGTAGACAGATGTTGATTTGATCATAGTTTGAGTTTTGACAAGAATTGGAACGTTTTGTTCTTACACACGGTTTTGTATGGTGAGGTAAAGTCAGGGAAATGTCAGGTTTGCATAAATTATCTTTGACTGAGGTCGTACGACGTGTATTAGAACCAAGTGATTCAGAGACAGAAGATGACAAACCGGACGACAATAGTTCAAATGACGACTCAGAATCAGTTGAGTTAGGTCAATGCAGTAGTGAAGAGGCTGCTATTTATGAGCAAGATAGTGATGGTGAATTACAAAAACAATCGGACGCATCTAGTAGTGAGTTGAGCGATATGGACGAGATTTCTAGTGGAAGTAATGTGTTTTTGTCAGCGACGGGTGTTGAGTGGCATTCTACAACACCGCCTGTCCGTGTGTTAGCTAGAAATATAATTCGCTTTCGCGAAGGCACTGCAGTAAACCCTACAACAGAGTCACAAGCATTTTATCTTTATATAAACGAGCCCATTTTACATACAATTCAGCGACTCACTAGTAGGCGACTGCGGGCGCGCAATTTTTCAACGCTACCAATGTGCGAGCTGAAAGCTTGGCTTGGGGTGGTAATCAGAGCTGGTGCAGATCGCGATAACATGTCTCCAGTGGCTTCACTATTCACCAAAAACGACAGCAGGCCCTTTTACCGCTGCGCGCTGTCAAAAAACAGAATGAAACAGTTGCTGGAAAATGTAACATTCGACAACAAACTGACTCGCCGGGAGCGTCAAAAAAGTGACAAAATGGCTGCTATACGAGATGTTTGGGACCTATTTCAGTCCAACTTACGTCTTCATTATATACCGTCCGAATCACTTACAGTAGATGAACAGCTCTACGGGTATAGAGGATATGCACCGGGGCGAGCGTACATGCCGGCGAAACCTGCTAAGTACCGTTGCACAACGCATTCATTGTCATGAAACTGAACGGATATCAAAAGTCACGCAATGTTTTCATGAAAAAAGTAGCCGAACAACTAGCGCAAGACAATATGACCAAACGTTACAGTAGTGAAAAAATTTACGCAAAATCAAAGGATTCATTTATGGCTTACGGGCTGCCTCAAAAGCGAAACGAACCTTCTACATCTGGTAAACCGACCAAATGTCAGGTCACAAGTTGTCGCAAATCTACGAGATTGAGCTGTTCGTCATGTGGAAAACGAGTGTGCAAGGACCACATGAATCGCACCATAACGTGCAACGACTGTGCTTAACTGGACAACGCGCCCGCAGTGGGAGGCTGGACGGGGAGCGGGTGGAACTCCGCCAGAACACTAGTTCTGACTGTCTCAAGCCAGTTAAAGGAGGAGAGCACCCTGAGATAAGCCAAAACTAACGCTAGTTGTGTTGTCTACATATGTAGACCGTTGGGCTGATTAAGGTGAAAATTTTGCCGGGCCGTTGAGGGTTAAGCTTCAAACCTTTAGCTTGAGGGCTAAATTATGAAAGCAGACTAAAGACAAATCGAAATAGCCTGATATCCACTTGATTTTATATAAATATTCAAAGCAAATCTTTTGTTGAGTTGTGAGAGAATACTTATACAACTCAGCAAGAACAAGTCTGCCAGACCTGTACAATTATCTGACATTCATCTATGTCCAGACCTGCGGTTATGTACATGTATCTCATAATCCAGAGTACCGAAACTTCAAAGGCGGCGTCTTTCACTTCAAAGGTTTCCGAATCAAAACTCCGTCTACCGACACGAGCTTATACGAGGTCCTCTCGCTCCTGATCATGTCCCAAAAATTCCTGTGTAACCCAATACACAATCCCCGCTATTAATAGTGTTGGTCAGCAAAAATTTCGAGGCGTTGACTGCAGTTGCATCTGTACAGGCGCATGTTCCTTACAATTTCAATTTCTATCTACTCCGATGGACATTGTTGGCCTAATTGTGTATTTGTTTTGAGGGCATATTTGCCTTGGAACCATCCTTCGTATAAGTTTTCGATCAGTAGACGCTACAGTTTGTTCGTTTGAAAACCTAGCAGTATTTCAAAATGGTGATCGGTGCTAAACATAACTGTTAAGAATATGGCTTCTGGTTGCAACATTTTTAAGTTACGTATATTTAACTTTTGAACCAACCTGCGTCTAAGGCCTGTATTCTCAAATGTGTGTAGCAATTATCACCAGTTAATGATAGGTCATGTAATATTTGAACCAGTGAATGCTGATGCTCAAAATTTGGCACATTTTTTGTATTTGATATGCTCTGTTTCCGTGCCGATTTTGAGTTCAACTACGGGAACAATTAGTGAGTTTGGAAATTTATTACTAACTGATATTAGTTGTCTATACACAGTTTAGAGTTTGGGCCCAAGTTTTAGATCAGCAGATGCTACAGTTCGTTCGTTTGAAAACCTACCAGTATTACTAAATGGAGCCAGGCGCTAAAGATAACCTTTAGAATATGGCTTTTGGTTGCAGCAATTTAGTTATATTTTGTGTGTTTTATGAAACTTTGAACCATATGCACTTTGCCGGTTGACCCTGTATATCGGTCATGGGTCATCCACGTAATAGTGCGTGCAGTAGTATAAAAAATTATCCAGGTCTGGGTAAGGACCTATGTCATTTTCAGGAACTCTGTAGGAAGGATGTTATATTTAGAACTAGTCTCTAACCATAGTCCCAGGACAACGAAAACATCCTGCTTACAGGGTCTCCAACGTCACTACACTCACAGAACACAGTGCATAATGTCCTTAAACAGTAACCAGACACTGTTCGAAGGGACTATTGTTGTACATTTGTTTTAGCATACGGTATGCACAAATAAATTAAAATTTATTTCGTAGAAACAACGCTGTAGCGAGAGTCTGCGTTTTGTCAGTAGTCCCTACCGAGGGAATCTGTTTTGTCCCTACTCCCTTGGAACACTGTCAGGACAAAACCGACTCTCTAAGTACAGGATGTGTATTGTCATCAGGCCCGCGTTATAGCATCGTTTTTTGACACTGGTCCTAAGGGGGTGGACGGACAAGTTTTTACAACTATGCGCGCATTATTACGTGGATGATCCAACATTTTTTGTATGCATTTTGTTTTTTATTCGTCGCACAAAGGACGCTTTAAAATGTAACATTCAGGCTAGTTCACCAAAACCTTGCTGACTATTTCAAACATGTCATACCACAACCTTGCAGACAATTTCAAACGTATCATGTGATGTTGACGGACAGTGTTTCAAGCATCGTATGATATTGCAATACAAACAGTGAATGTCACATCAGGATAGCAGACAATTCAAATTTTTTGAATTTGTTAGCGGATCAACGCGCAGACAAAATGTTACCCGCTAAGGACAAAACCTGTTCCAGGTTGCCCAAATTATACCGTGAACCCTGCATAAGCTTAGATTTAAAATAAACAATAATATGGAAAAACTTTTGATTTTGACAAAATTACAGATCTTACTTTATTTAATCAGTCTGATTTCTGAGTTCATCAAATTGCTTCGATACAAACCGTCAACTTGTTTTGAGCCATGTTTGTATAAAAATAGCAACCAGAAGCAATGGAAATGAAACTGAAAACGTACACAAAGTAGAGTTGCCAAAAATCAATTAAATTAAAACACAACCAGTAAATAACCAGGTTCGCTTAACACATTCACACCGTGTGAAAAGGAAATCATAATATATACTAAGTCAGTTAACGTTATTCGCGAATCTCAAAGCCATGCGCTTAATCTGCACAAAAATGATAGCTGTGGCAAACGCCAAGTTTATTGTATGTGGATGGGTTTTAGATACTATGGTTGTGGATATTATCACATTTATTTCGATCCAAAAAACGGCGGGAACCGATTAGTGTTTGAACCCCCTCTTCTAATATGGGCTGGATAATCCCGGACTCCCTTGTGGTTACGGCCTATGAGATGCAGGAACTAGTTTTTGAGCATGTCATTGTAGGCGTTTCATAGATGGAAATTAGCAAAATTTATTTTCGTTGCCATAACTTTCACAATTCATATCAATTTTTAACATTAAAGATCGTAGATTTTGCAAAAGACAATTTCTAGAGCAAATATGCGTCATCCACATTAAATCGTGTAAGTCCACAGTCAAAAATTCATTTTCGGGTGTCCAGATTTGTCTAAAATCAATTCCAGCACGTACGCATCAATATACGAAGTAACGTATGGAATGTGCACAAAATAATTTTACTCAATAACATAACACCGTTGAAATTAATGTTAACTTTTTTGCCCATCTAAAAATTAATTTCGTGTACACAAAATTTTGCAGTTTTATAACATTCTTTAACTAATTTAATGATTTCCCATGTAGAAATTTAATTTTCAAAACAAATTCAATTCCATTACACCCTAAAACAAATTGTAAACTTATCAGCGCGCAGAAATATATTTACAAGTGAAATTTCAATTCCACAACGGACTGTAAATGTGCACTATCAATTCCATAGGTGGCAACGAAACATATTTATGTATGTGTATGATTGACATTTCATATACAAATTTATATCTAAACATTTTATTGTCAACTCAGGAATGGATGTCTCTTACCCTATCCCTATTCCACACTGTGAAAAGTTGACGATTTGTTAGTTTCGCGCAATGCTCAACCACAGCATACCATCACTGTTCTTTCTGCTGGTAATTGCACAGCCGCTACTGCCCTGCACGCGTTAGCCACTGCCGGAGCCATCGTTCCATTACTATCTTCCATCTTTTGAACTCACTCCTGTATTCCAACTTCCTTTGCTTCCCATGGCAACCTTTTCCTTTTCTTAGGTTCCCGTTGCCCTAATAATTCCGTTTCGTTAGCCTGCATTTCCTTTACAACCATTTCAATAGTCTTTCCTGTGTCGAAGGCGGTTCCCCTCCTTTGGCACGCCGGTGTGTTCGCTTCCTCAATCATCAACTGTTTCATTGTATTCTGTGTCGAAGGTGGTTCATCCCCTTCGACACAGCCTGTGTATATTCATCTTCCACAATCACTTGTTGCGCTAAACACTCTGTCGAAGTCGGTTCTCCCCCCATTGGGCACAGCCGGTAGCTGCCTTTCTCGCGTGACTCCCCGCCTTTCCTCTTCATTATACTTCGTTTGATCAAAGTTCTGTTATAGATATTGTGCGTTCATTCCTCTGGTCTCACATTTTCTGTCCATTTGTGAGCGATGTTCATGTTCCCGTTCCTTACTACCTGGCCAGCTAGTCATAATCGTAGATCGTACTATTTCCCGGTTTACCATCACTCATGACCAATTATAATTCAAAGCAATCTCAAAATCATTCTCGTTCAATATATCATCCTAAAATTTAGTTCCGTTTGCATCCCTGGGACAGTATAAATATTAGCCATTTTACCTGTGTCTCCCATGTTTACCAGGAATTTTAGGCAACTCCTTCCATGAAGCTCACTCCAGCGGATACTCATTTCAATATGCAGACCCGTAGCTTTTGTAGCTACTGCTTTTTCCATAAAGCTCATTGCAGGATTCCCGATCTCCATCACACAGGGTACCGGTCTCTCATGCATCTTCCTAACCCTGACACTAGGCGCCTCATCATGTTGAGCTGTTGCCGTCGATGACTATATACACGGCTACAGAACTTCCCTTTGCCTTTGTAATATGATCGTGCCCGTACCTGGTTACTGCTAGGTACCGCTATCGGGGTAAGGGAGCATTGAACCTCGGCACCGGCAGTCGATTTGCTCTAAAGCATTCATTCGTTGGGTGATTTGTCCGATTGCAATGAGCGCAGGGTGGGTACCAGCGTCCCTGCCCTGCTTGCATCTGTCCTTGCACATTACCTGCGTTGCTTGAATTTCGATTGTTTGTTCGTTCATTTTTGTTGGCCACTCTCTCGCTATGCGGTCCTACCCTTTGCAAAAGAAGCGAGATTCGATTTCCCTTCATTTCTTCACTCTTTCCAAGTCACGGGTGCCTGGTCAGACAGAGTGCTGTTGCTCCTGACCTATTGATTGTCCGCTATCTTGTTCCTGATTATTTGTCCTGTGTCTTTCCAATTCAGCGTCCCGTCCGCTTCCAGCTGCCTCTGCAACGTCATGATGTGACGCCTAAACTGCTCCAACGATTCTACTATCCCCAGTTGTAACCTCTGTTTCATCTCCGGAAACGTATTATTTACGTAAGTCTGGAAAAAAGAGTCTCGAGTTTTCTCCGTATTCGCAATCTGGTTTCATAAATATCTCACCTAGTACGACTAGAGCTCGTCAGCGAGTTCATTCACGTCTCATTTTTGCCGGATTCCCTGAAACGCTGCATCCTGTTTGGCAAATCCATAGATTCCCCAAACCTTTCTTGAAACTCCTGAACGGATTTTCCAAACTCTTCAAAACCGTATGGACCATACCGCTAATAAACTATTGTTTTATTCTAAGCATGTGTTTCCGCTACCATATAGCGTGGCGTTCTGCATTTCAACATTTAACATTTGCATTTTAAATAATTAAGGACTGATTTTTACGGTCCCAAATATTATATCTGTCATAATAAACGAACAAAAGGAGTATATGGTGCATTTAGTATTTCCCGAAACTATTTCAGACAAATGAAAAATGCCGTTTTAATCCGAATTATCATCTGGATTAAATTGCTCTCTATCGTTGTGCTCGCTCGCAAAAAAACTTGTACAAAAAGCGACATACCTAATGAAATGAAATCTTGCCTACGCCACTGTTCTCTTCTGTATCGTTTAAATTCAAAGACACTCCTGTTTAATTACAGAAACGCTAATACCTATAGCAAATATTAATACCCAGCCTTCAAGTCAACCAATCACAGTAGAGGTTGGTAAAAACATTTTCCGACAGTTGTCAAGTTACTCCCCCTATCTTTTTAGCATCAATGATACCTACTCACAATACATTTGGTTTCAATATTTCTCCGCAAACTGTTTTACATTTGGTACAAAACCAAAATCATATATAGAGTGTAATAGTACACTAATTTTAAAAATTGGTACATTGCTTGGTTTAAATTTGCCATTACATATCATTTAATTTGCAAACGGGAAGCCTACCAAGAATGGCTCTCAGCGACCATAGTTTCATTCCATACCAGCTTTACATACTACTACAAATAGGAATGTAGTCAGTTTAAATAAGTTTGCGACTGTTTAGGCAAAAAATGAAAGCTTTTGGGCATATTCCGTAACGCCATCAAACCATATGAGCGGCGTTTGCATTTTGATTTTAAATTTTACACTCCAACTCGTTGTGTGTTGTAGGTACTGCTGAAGTTTCAAATGTGCAAAAATTTAACACAAAACACCATACCAAACACTACTGTTTTGAACCAAAACACAGCATACGTTCCTCAAGCTTAAATCATTATCAGAAACGTACTCTACTGTTGTTAACCTCCTTACCCAAGACGATTGGCCAAAAATTTATATTTTCTACACCGAGTTGTGCCCTGTGCCATTTCTGGTTCATATATGATGCACCTGTTTAAGCGATAAAACTTGTTTTTGCAAACCTTACATTTTGCATTTTAACTGCAGAAATTGCAAAATATACACAGTGCATTATGATAAACGTTTATTTCTTCCAGTGTGCGTATAAACAGGGTGTATTTGGTAGGTTCTGATACCATACGTACACGCAACGGCTTTGGGTTAAAATTTTAAAATACCAATTTGGGCGAGGTTTCAGCGTACAGTGTGGTACGTAAGTCGTATTACAACTGGTACATTTAAATTGAACCAAACTCTGTGCGGCATAACCTAAATACGAAATATGTTAAGCGTATGCCAAAATTTCGCTCATTGTTATACCGGTGTTTTTGTAGATTTACATAGCAAAATTGCGTTGCAAAAATTTGTAAATAAAATTGCAGTGTAACAGTGCAATAATGATAACAGATTTTACGTACCACAGAGCTGTGAACAGCGGTAGCGTGTTTTGAACCGTTGAATTTGTAATGAACACAGTTACAATGCTGGAACAAATATGATACACGGTTTGCGATGTAATTTCGCAGAATTGCACTCAGAGTAAATTATTGCAAAAATAATAATTGCAAGTTGCAAGTGCACTTATATTATAAAGTTTGCAGCTGGTAAGCTTTGTTGCGTAGCGCTCGTGAAATTGGGTTTGGCGCTTCGCTTTGTGTCTCAGTTTATTTAGGTTCAAATTTTAATTTTTCTGGTATTTATAAAATGTTTTATATTTAATTTAATATTTAGCGGTTATGGTGCAAAATTTAACAGTTAAGTTGACTGTGTTTAGTTGACTATTTTAATCGAGTTGAAGTGTTGCTCAAGTGTCAAATGGTCACATTTGAAGTTATTTTTATACAAATTATTGTAAAATTTTAATTTTTTGCGAGGTTAAAACCCGGCTTAATAAAATAAAATATTAAAATTTGACTAAAATTTAAGATAATTGCAAACCTGTCATAAAAAATTAGTTATCTTCAGTTTTAATAAGTTCTACCTTCAATTTGACCCAAACCCTAAAAATTATGCTTATTAGCCCACATTTAATTTTACCCTGTGAAAATAAGCATTCGATTTTCATATGAATCGATAGTTCAAATGTATAAACCCTGGTATTCAAAAAAAAAACAATTTTTCATAGCAGAAACTGTGTGTAACCGTTAACAAATAAGTAAATGTAGCGAGTTGCAGAGGCATATTCGAATAACGAAGCACTTTGATCAGTACAGACGGCATTTGTTCTGCAGTGCAACAAAAATACAGTTATCTGGTGCACACAAGTTACTGTTTGACGTTGGCATCATAAATAGGGTGTAAATAGTAAGAATACCGGAAACGGATAGAGTAATCAAAATAACAGAAACTGCATCGGCAAACGGATATTTTGAAATGTGGAAATATTCTCCCGGATACAGTAATTTTATAGCAACAAGTGCGACAGCACACCAAATTTTAAGACATAATTTTGATATTTTTTTATTTAAAAGCAAACTATTGCAGCGTTTTGAAATTTTTTTATAATTTAAGTAAATTTCAACTGACTATAAAAATATGGAAAGCAGAATTTACGATACTTTTTTAACAGAAATAGAAACAGACACCGATTTTTACCGGTCACAGAGATGGCGGCCAATGTATAGAACAGAGCCGAAACAGTATTATATAAGCAATATTCATAATCTAAGCCTAAGCCTAAGCCTAAGCCTAAATGTAAGGATGAGCCTATTCCTAAGCCTAAGCCTAAGCCTAAGCCTAAATGTAAGGATGAGCCTATTCCTAAGCCTAAGCCTAAGCCTAAGCAAAAAAGTTACTAATCTAAAGCTAAAACTGACTCTACTACAGCCCCGCCGGGAAAAAATCCGGCCCTATTCTATACATGGGCCGAAATGGCTATCTAGCTTGTATACACTGATTAATAAATCATTTATTGCAAACCGTTTAAAACATTACAATATGTTTAGGCTTCTCGTTTGACACCTTTCACTCTCATATCAGTTCGTTTTGACTCAGTCTTGAGTCAATTGGGAACCTAGTAATTAATTTGAATATTTTATAAGTTCAAACTAAACCGCACATCTCAGTGAAGCCATGGATTACGAAAAAGATCCAGGATGGAAATATTTGCGACAACCGCTGTCCGACAAACTTGCGGTAAGTCTTTGATCTTCTCGTTTTTGCCGCAACCTAAGCATGGTTGATTTGATTTTTGCAGAGTTTTCTCCCGCATTGGCGGTTGAGTCTTTAGGCTGAGGCTTCGGCTTAGGTAAATGCGCTGCCAAAGGTTTAGACTTAGTCTTTTTTAAAGTAAAAGCATATTTCGAAACTTACGCCTAAACCTAATGTAAGCAGCATAAGCCTAAAAGTTGAAACATGGATGGTACGGAAGGGTACGCTAGACCCGGAGTTAGCGCCCTGAGGAACAGTATCATCTTTTGTTATTTTTAAAAATAAGGGGACCATTGAAAATCAGGCCAAATTTTTTCTCACATTTGTAAACAACTTATATCTGTTTACAATATTGCAAATTCCCGAACAAAAGTTATTTTGTGAAATTCTACGTTTTGAATAAATATTTGCCGTAAAGCCAGAACCTACAAGATTTTCGTATCCCAACAACGTTGTGCAATCTTTATCTCAGAATCTAACTAAACTCATAACATTACAAACGAGCATCAAACATTGTTTACAAGTTTCGGTCAATGTAAAGATCGGCGGCGGAACGTTTCTCTATGGGACTGCAATCGACTAAAGCTTACGCTTTGTAGACTAATTTTTTTGCTTATGCTTAGGCTTAGGCTTAGGAATATGCTTATACTACTGTTACGGCCGTGTTCTATATACAGGCCCTTTATGGAGTGTATATATTCCCTATGCTCAAGAAAAAGTTAGCTACGGTTTTAATTTGATTTTGAAAATGTTATTTATTTATCGTGTGTGTTTTAGGAACAAATGAAAGAGTTTCAAGGCAAGAAACTGATCTGGGTTCCGGATCCGGAAGAAGGTTACATCAGAGCGGAAGTTAAAAGCACAAAAGGCGACACTGTCGTAGCTATGAGCACCAAAGGCAATGAGGTATATTGAATGACAGTTTTGAACGATAACCTTTATATACAAAACGTATTTCCCACATTTCAGTAACCAATCATGAATTTTTATTCGGTAACATTTGCAACCAATTAAACATAGAGTTCAACGAAGATTTAATTTGTAAAATAATTGTATAAATTGTCTCAACGTAAGCAACAATTGATATATTTTCTTGGGCTGCAATTACCAGTGGTTCAAGGGTCGTGTGTCTGCCGTCTCAAGTAACAATCCCAGATTGCGGTCCTGTTTTGTACAAATGTAAAAAATTTTGGGCAAAGAATATTTCCAAGACATTCGCTCAATTAATCTCGACGGCAATTACGTACTCGGATGCTTCATTAATTATAGTGATAGAATTTAATAATGTTACAATTATTTATAGATTTCGAAACTGACGTTTGTTGATTTTATTTCAATTATTTTAGGTGACAGTCAAAGCTGATCAGGTACAAGAAGTGAATCCGCCGAAATTTTTTCAAGCAGAAGATATGTCAACGCTGTCGTATTTGAACGATGCGTCTGTGTTGGACAATTTGCGGCAACGCTACTTGACCATGTTGATTTATGTAGGTTTTTAATATTTTAAATTTCTAACTTTATATTATAAATTTTTAAACTTTGCCTTTAATTTTTCATTTTATAATTTAAATTTTTCATTTTATATTTTAATTTTTAATTTTACATTTTAAATTTTTAATTTTATTTTTTAAAATTTCAATTTTATATTTTTTTAGTTTTCTATTTTAAATTTTGAAATTTTATTTTAATTTTAAACAAACTTTTAATCTTTGTTTAAATTTTCTAATCTTAACAAAAAAACTTTATTGTTTGAACTTGCGTATTTTAGACGTACTCTGGTCTGTTCTGTGTTGTCATCAATCCGTACAAGCGTTTGCCGATTTACACTGAATCAGTCAGTGCAATTTATATGGGCAAACGGCGAAATGAAGTCCCGCCGCATTTGTTCTCGGTCTCTGACGAAGCGTACCGAAATATGTTGCAAGGTAAAGCTTAAAAATTTATTTTATAACGAAATTTTCTATAAATAATCTCACGTTTTAACTGGCTAAATTTTTCCTCAAAGTCTTCTAAATTGCTACGACATAGTTGAAAATTTTACCTTGGAAATTAAAGTGCCGCCGCATTTATTCTCAGTTTCCGACGAAAAAACGGAGCGAAACCTGTTGCAATGCAAAATTTAGCAGATTTTCACTTAAAATTTTTTGGTAACAGTAATCACACTGCGAGCGGTTATTTCTTTGCGACGTAAATGTTGACACGTTCTAAAATTTCGAATTCAAACATTCCAAAGCCGAATATATTAAATAGAGAAATTACAAGAATAATTTTTTAACAAAACTAATTATACAATTGTCATTTTCAGACCGTGAGAATCAATCTATGTTGATTACTGGCGAGTCTGGTGCGGGCAAAACTGAAAATACGAAAAAAGTCATTTCGTATTTCGCTATGGTCGGCGCGTCACAGTCTGCCGCTGCTGAAACTGCACCAAGCGATAAGCCAAAGGTGAGTGAAGGTTCAGAGTCCAACAAATACGGCTCATATTAATTATAGAGTCCTGCCCGCTGGGACACAGCGTGACTGACGAACTTGAATACGGGGAAGATTAGGCTTAGGCTTACGATTAGGCTAATGTTTAGGCTCAGGTTTTAGGTTTGGGTTGTACGCTTAGGTTTGGTAAGCACATACTATTTTCAACGCATAGATTGCAGTTTCTCAGCGACAGAAATATTGAACTCAAGTTTCGGTTTCAAAACCAACTGTAACTATTTGGTGGCATGCTAATTTCGTGAATTTCTTCTATTTATTGATTTCAAAGCCATTCCGTAAGCGGACAGAATCCCTAAACCCTAATTTGAGTTTATAAATGTCAATTATCCATAATTGTATATCATGCATAAATACTCCAGGACGAAATAAAGTTGAGTGCGAGTGTTTAAAACATACTTAACATTTGAAAGTACACTAAGTATAACCTTGCATTATCGCTCAAGTATTTGCTACAAGACTAATAAACGTTCAATTCAACGGATTATTGCAGTACTGGATATATATCAGTAACGAACGGTGGCGGAGCGTAGGTTAAAAAAATAACTGTCCGTGACCAAATAACAAACGGTGCCCTCTCGAGAGGTTAAATAAATATCCGTTCTCCCCTCTTATTCGAGTCACTAAAAATGTACAGAATTTTATAAACACGATTCACTGGCTAAAAGTTACAATACCTATTTTACCGAATGCTGATAAACGCAGTCAATTTTTGCCAAACATTTCAGGTTTCGCTCGAAGACAAAATTGTCCGAACGAATCCTGTACTTGAAGCGTACGGTAACGCTAAAACCGTCCGTAACAACAACTCATCTCGATTCGGTAAATTCATTCGAATTCATTTCAGTCGAGATGGTCGTGTCGCTGGTTGCGATATTGAGCATTGTAAGTTCATTTGACCCATGTAAAGATCAATCAGAGACAAAACGTTTTTAGTGCGGGACTGCAATAGAGTAAGCTTAAGCTTTGGGCTAATTATTTGCTTAGGCTTAGGCTAATGTATAAGCTCATCCTTACAATTATACTTAGGTTTAGGCTTAGGATTGTGTTTATACTACTGTTACACCGCTGTTCCATACATTGGTCGTGTTTCATCAAATATTTCACAATTTCCAAAAAACCAAGGCAGAGAGTGCAAGGGCTTAAGATGAATTGCAAGCAAGGATTAAATTTTTTAAGGCGCCCAAAAACTTCAGGATGGGCTGAACCTTCCTGCCTCCATCTGGCTAAGGGTTCTCATATTTTGGTAAATTTCACCTGGTTACCTATTGTGAAATTTTCCATATTTTGGTACGAAATTTGTTACTTTTTCTGAATACAACTTTAAATATTAAAGCTGAAACCTCTACGATACGTAAAATAGGCATGATTTTTACACTGCAGTTGCACTTTTTTCAGCGATTTTTTTTAAATGTTTTGCTATTTTTATATTAGAAAATTTCGTTAATTTTAGATTTGCTTGAAAAATCGCGTGTCATCAAGCAAGCGGCTGGCGAACGATGCTATCACATTTTCTACCAAATCATGTCTGGAGCGATCCCTGACATGCGAGGTAAAATCGATTTATTGTGACCTGGTGTACGCAAGTTATATTTTGAAGGATAAATAATACTTAAATAACGGTATTATTCACTGTCATCGATATGCGTTTCTATTTCAGTAGCTTTGTGTCAGATTGTTACCTTACATATACTCGTTTTGTTCGCTTATTCAATTTTCTACAGTATTCATCTGACGTGAAACTAAAATTTATCAAACATCGAAATATTTTTCTTTGAGTCGCTTTAAAAACTGTAAAATTTCTAAAAAAAAAACAAAATATCACGAATCAAACGCTATTTTACAACTGATTTCAGACCGGCTTCAACTTGATCAAGACGTTGGAAACTACGATTTCGTCAATCAAGCTGAATTAACCATCGACGGTATTGATGACAACGAAGAAATGGCTATGACTGATGTAAGTACCCTCCGAGAGCATCCGCGCGAACTGGGGCGTAGCCAATGGGGGTCGAGGCGGCTCAGCGACCCCTGAAAAAGTTTTGGTCCGTAGGAAACTGTCAACCTTGCTTATAAGCCATTGAAAACCCTTGTATTCCACTCCTGGAAAACTTTTAGCCACCCCCATGCAAGATGGAGCTTGCTACGGTCCTAGTGGGAAGCTCCAGTGGAGACAGGCCGAATTTATCCCTCCATCGAAACGCAGGTTAATAATAACGCCCTGCATGAATTCGAAAACTAAATTTTTAAACAAAAAAACGAAATGTAAGAAAAAATTTTAGTTTCAACAAAATAAACAACATTTTATACGAAATCCTGAGAAAATTCACTGAAACCTACCACCCAGATGTACAAAACAACCAGAACCTTTCTAAATGATACAAGTCGTTGCTGTTGTTGTTGCTGTTGTTGTTGGTGGTGTTGTTGTTGCTGTTGTTGTTGGTGGTGTTGTTGTGGCTGTTGTTGTTGGTGGTGTTGTTGGTGTTGTTGTTGGTGTTGTTGTTGTTGTTGTTGTTGGTGGTGTTGTTGTTGCTGTTGTTGTTGGTGGTGTTGTTGTTGCTGTTGTTGTTGGTGGTGTTGTTGTGGCTGTTGTTGTTGGTGGTGTGCTGTTATTATTATTATTATTATTGTTCTTTTAGGAATCATACGACATTATGGGTTTCACTTACGACGAAAAGAACGACATGTACCGTTTGTGTTCCG
Organism: Enoplolaimus lenunculus; assembly: GCA_030248215.1. NCBI lineage: Eukaryota > Metazoa > Nematoda > Enoplea > Enoplida > Thoracostomopsidae > Enoplolaimus > Enoplolaimus lenunculus. The sequence goes on along the minus strand of JASANG010002830.1, from coordinate 36,399 downwards.
GCATGATGCACATGGGTCAAATGAAATTCAAGCAACGACCACGCGAAGAGCAGGCTGAACCAGACGAAGAAGGCACCAAAGGCGGTACGTAGCGGCGTTTTCTTGGCTACAAATGTGCTAAATATGTTTTGCTGGTAAATGATACATTAAAAATGGCATGTTCTATCTGTTTATAAACCAAAGAACGTTGTACTAATAAAAGCCAAAATTGTACCACCAATTTCATATTGAAAAATATAGTAAGGACGATGCCGAGTAACACTAACAATCAAGAAAAATATTTTTAAACTCTTAGGAATCGGTAAGCTTAATAATGGAATAAATAAATTAGGTTTAATACACCCTCAACAATTTTATATTTTTTGCTGTATACTAAACATGAATGCGTCCCAGTGATATGCTAATGTTCGTATCTTCGAAACAACTGCGATCAACAGTTTTGTCAGTTTTTACGTGAAACATAAGTTTAAAACTGTTGCAAAATCTTGCAACACCGCAGTGAAAAAAGTGAAATTTGTAAATTGATTTTTTTTACTTTTTCAATTTTCTAATTGTTACCACCAGAAAAAAAATGCAATTGTTTTTAAATTTTCAGAAGAAAAGAAATGCGCTGCGATGTTCGGTGTTGCGCCAGAAGATTTCATTAAAGCGATTGTCAAACCACGTGTGCGTGTCGGCAACGAATGGGTCAACAAAGGTCAAAATCTTGAACAAGTAAGACTCACATTTATATTTTTGAATACCACTTTTATTTATTTTTTAAATAAAGTTTTCGAAATTATTTCTGAACGATACAAAATTAACTAACATTTCGTTGCCGACCTTGTATCCATTTCAGACAACAATCACTATTAATAAGTTTATTCTTTTTAGGTCTCTTGGTCTATTGGCGCGTTGGCAAAAGGTTTGTACGCTCGTATGTTCCATTGGTGTGTAATGCGATGTAACGAAACCTTGGACGCCAAAGAACTCAAACGCGAATCGTTCATCGGTGTGTTGGATATTGCTGGATTTGAAATTTTCGATTTCAACTCATTCGAACAGTTGTGGATTAACTTTGTCAACGAAAAATTGCAACAATTTTTCAATCACCACATGTTCGTACTCGAGCAAGAAGAGTACGCTCGCGAAGGCATCCAGTGGACTTTCATCGATTTTGGACTCGATTTGCAAGCGTGTATTGAGTTGATTGAAAAGGTGAAGTGTGAAACTTGTGTATCAATAATATTTGCCGCAAAAATGTATTTTGTTTTAGCTTTAATAAACAAAATTTAGCCATGTATTTTACTCCCCGTGCACTGTTGTATGAAAAATTTTGACATGCATATGGTTCATCTGTACGCGTAGAACGGATGGATTCCAAGTCGCATAGTCCAGAAAATATGCCATGGATATAGCATAAAGTAGAAAAATATTGAAATTTCTAAATATTGCTTATATTACAGCTTACATAAAGTATCTTCCGCCACTCGAAAATCATGGATCTCCCTCCGACGGTAGCTAAAACATATTGATTTTCCTAGAAATTATTTTTTAATTTGGTGGCAAAATTTTTGCGTTGATTTTGCTTTGCGCGATTAACATAACGCGCGAGTGGCTGTTTGCAAATTTAATTCGCGTTTTCATAGCTAATAATCTGACAATAGGTGCTACACACATTTGAGAATATCCAACTCTGTCGATGTTTTTTTCAGCCAATGGGCGTTATCAGTATGCTCGATGAAGAGTGCGTTGTGCCCAAAGGTTCCGATCAATCGTACGCGCAAAAGATGAACGATCAGCATTTAGGCAAATCTGCGCCATACCAAAAACCCAAACCCCCAAAGGGTAAACAGGGTGACGCACATTTCGCACTGGCCCATTACGCCGGCATTGTAAGTTTCGTTTTCAACAGTTTAATCTTTTTGTTATTTTTAAAAAACTTGGCCAATGTAAAGAACAAAGGCGGAACAGTATTAAAAGCATATTGCTACGCCTAAGCCTAAGCATAAGCCTGAACCTAAGAGTAAGAATGAGCATATTCCTAAGCCTAAGCCTAAGCGTAAGCCAAAGCCAAACAAAAATATCAATCAAAAGCTTAAGCTTGCTCTATTCTAGTCCCACAGAAAAATTCTCCGCCTCTGTTCTTTCTTTACATGGGCCAAAAGCTTTTAGGGTCATAATATTTATCAAACGGATGGCCTACACTTGACCGATCTTGCTTTATGTTTCCAAACATTACAATCGATTGATCAGCATGAAACTTTATTGACTCGTGTTTGAATATTACATAATTCAGTTCAAATTTAGAAATAATGTAATAAATATTTGAGCTAATTTTGTTAGTATCTGTTTGTAGTGAAGAATTGAAATCTTTTCAGTGCAATGCGCTTTATCGAACTCTGAAACTAATAAAACAACTGATGATATTGTAAGGGACGTAGCTAAGACATCGTTTTTGGAAAGTATAACCTCATGTAAATCGTTTTTCAAACAATAATATTCTGAAGCTTGTAAAATGGGCTTTTACGGCATCTAGAAATTCCGGGAGATTATATTATCACCGTTTCTCACTTTGTATACACTGTAAATTCAAATGAGTAAATTAATAATCAACTCAGACGGAAAGTTAGTTATTTCTGAGTTAACAACTGTAAACTTGAGCTCACTCTGAGTTGAGTTGATTGTTAAGTTGACTCCGGAAGAGATGATTAATTAAATCACAATGAGTTAAAACCAACTCGGAATTGTGAGTTCTGATAGTCCTAGCTCAGACTGAGTGATTCAATTCATTCTGAATTATAAAATCTACTCGCCTAAAATTTACAGTCTACGCCCCACTTAAGTTTTTTGCACCAATTACAACAAGATTTGATTGGCTATTTGTAAGGTGCGCTACAACGTCACAGCGTGGCTTGAAAAGAACAAAGATCCACTAAACGACACTTGTGTTGCGGTTCTTAAAGCGGCTACAAGTCATGCGTTGATGAACAACTGTTGGGCGGATTACACGACTCAAGAAGAAGCGGCCAAGAAAGCGAAAGGTAAATGTTTATTGTCTTCGGGGTTCAGGTACGTAAGATTTTAAAGTTAAAAAACATTTTGGAGTTTTTTAAAATGTTTCGGTAAAACAAACTTTGGTTTCAAATCAAAATTCATTTCGAAGTTTCGTTTATTGGTTTTTGTGTGTCTGCCGTGCACTGAAAATTTCAGTGAGTTGATTTTAAATCAGACTGAGTTAGGAATATCAGAACTCGGAATTTTGAGTTGATTAACTTTATTCTGAGTTAATTAATCAACTCACCCAGAGTTAACTCAATGAAGAGTGAAAATTAACTCAACTCAGAATGAGTTAATGTTTACTGATACTAATTCAGAAATAACCAACTCGCTAGTTGAATTGATTAATCAACTCATTAGAATTTACAGTGGTCTTTTTCAACCCAAGATAAAATTTATAGCTAATTTGTAATAATAACGATGTAATAACAAAAAATATAACATATGATGTTGTATAGTTTGCTTGTTTGAAAACCAATGATTTACGCTGTAATTTTTATTGAGTTGATTTTAACTCAGAATCAATTGAGTCCACTTAGAAGCCTGAGCTCAGAATAAGGTCTTTCAGAACTCAGAATTTTGAATTGATAGAACTGATTCTGAGTTAATTAATGCACTAACCTAGAATTAAATCAACTCAGAGTGAGTTAATGTTTACTGCTATTAATTCTTAACTAGCTAGAAATAACCAATTCTCCCGCTGAGTTGATTATTCAACTCATCGGAATTGACGTACTATAGTAAATTTTCTTTAAATTTCAGAGGGTGGCGGTGGCAAAAAGAAGGGCAAATCTGCGGCATTCATGACAGTGTCTATGTTGTACCGTGTATGTATTTACATTTTATTTATCAAAAATGTTTTAAATATATATTAATGGTATAATGCTTAAAATTCTAAAAAATTATTATAAAAACAAAACAATTTTAGTTGAGGTCAAGTTGAAATTTTTTAAGTCATATGCAACTAATTAAACCTTGTATTTTGTAAATGAACCTAAGAACAATTATAACCGTTATCCGTGGGTATTATATTACTATAACCAAGAGTGGACGATCTTTAACGAGAATGTGCAACTATCTGGGCGGTGGATAGTGCAAAATGTACCAGCACGCGTTGCATTTTCGCCTTACCTCCCTTATTTAAAAGGGAGGGGGTTGATTTCAGATTTGATGCACACTATATTGCTTCGAAGAATATAAACCAAGTATGCATGAACATATGGAAATGCAACGTATATAGTATGTTACTGAAACTTTTGACTCCCCCCAGGTAAAAGAGGAAGTGGGCCAAAAATGCAACGCGTGCCGGGTACATTCTTTTCTACACAAAATGTGCCTAGTTGCATACTCTTGTCAAGAGTATCATGCACTCTTGCTATGACCAACTAAAAGCAAACTATATACATCCAATACATACACAATGTAAAATTGCATTTAAATATGAAATATAAAATAATTGCTACTGCAGTTGAAAAGTTAATTGAAAAAATTTTCAACTACTAAAAACTAAATCTCTAAAACCGTATTTGAAATATTCAAAAATATTTGCACTGTTATGTTTATAATTTCAGGAATCATTGAACAACTTGATGAGCATGTTGCATACGACACATCCTCACTTTGTACGCTGCATTATTCCCAATGAGCTGAAGAAATCAGGTAAGTGAATACCACACATCGATTTTGCAACCATGGTCCCGTAGCCAACAGTGGTAGGAAGTTGAGCCCATCTGGGTTGGGACTATTTTTTGGTCTTTATAGCAATTTTTAATCATCGCTTGTAATGAATTTTTTTTGCATGTGCAACATATTGGGTTTTACCTATGGTCCGCATTGCAAGTAATCCGTGTAGGTTAAGATTATGCTTTTCTTTGTGCTCTCATCTATTTAGGAAATTTTAAGCTCAAAGGTGACGATGCACGAAATTGCATCAGAATATATTTCTAGTACTTAAATAGAGATTTTAGCTTTGTTGGTCTGAATAAACGATTATTGAGTAATTTATTAATTTTGGCTATGATTTTTTTCAGGCTATTTGGACGCAGCCTTGGTTATGAACCAACTGACTTGCAACGGTGTACTTGAGGGTATTCGTATTTGCCGCAAAGGTTTCCCGAACAGATGCACGCATTTTGACTTCAAACAACGGTGCGTTTTAATTTATATTGCATCTAATTTTTTATTTATTTTTAATTAATTGGATTTAAAATGTTTAATAAAATTAGTCTATCGTTTAAAAGCAAAAAAATATTTAATGGTACAAATGTTATTGTAAATGTTCAAAATTAGAAAAATTACGTTCACTTTGATTTTAGATACGCTATTTTGGCTGCTGACGCTGCTAAATCAAGCGAGGACGCCACTGCGTGCGCTCAAGCAATGGCCCAAGTTATCGAGCAAAAGAAATTCCTTGACCCTGAAGAATATCGAATGGGTGCAACTAAGGTAAGTGAAAATTGAAGTTTTTTTAGTTTAAATTTTTATCAATTTTAAATTGATTTTTTTGTTAATCTTTTTTATTAATTTCAAGAGATTTTTAAATGGTAGAGCGTCGTTTCTAAATGTCTGTGGCTTAGTTGATGTTGAAATTTCGTGAAAGAAATCACTCCAAGTTACCAACTGGCAATTAAAAGTCGTTCAATGGGTAGCATTGATCAGCAGCCAGTTCACTGATCAATTATTTATCGCAGAAATGTTGCAAAATCCAAAATGGTATGGCTTACAAGTGTATTAAGCCTCTTGTTAAAAATTTCAAAAAAAAAATTAATTTAAATGTTATGATTTAGATCAAATTTACAAACCTTAAATATATTTCATGAGTATAAATTTCAAATTTAGCTTAAGTCATGTTGTCTGTTACCAAGCAAATGGCAGATAAATTGAAAATTTTATTTTTCTTTTACAAATTTTAGGTTTTCTTCAAAGCCGGTGTTTTGGCTAAACTTGAAGACTCGCGTGATGAAGCGCTCGCTAAATTGATGACAGGGTTGCAAGCTAAAGTCCGTTGGTATTTGGCGCAACAAGAAACCGCTGAACGCAAACGCCAAATGGCAGGATACACCATTCTGCAAAAGAATATTCGTTCATGGATCGAACTGCGAACCTGGGTTTGGTTCAAGCTTTACGGTCTTGTCAAGCCGTTGTTGAAAGCTGGCAAAGAAGCCGAAGAAATGGAGAAATTGCAGAAACAAATCGATGTTAGTGACAAACCCTAAATTTATAAAAATTAAATTATTCAGCCTGTAGAAGAACAAGTAGTTGAAAAACCTTAAGATTACAGCATAAATTTAACCACAGTCAATAGTTCAACAAAAAGTTGAAAACGTAGTAAAATGTTTGAGTAAAAAAGAATAAAAACAAAAATATGTTTGAGTATAAAGGTATAAAACAAAAATGTTTCAGTAAGAAAATAAAACAAAAATGTTTGAGTAAGAAAATATAACAAAAATGCTTCAGTAAGAAAATAAAACAAAAACGCTTGAGTAGCAAAATAAAACAAAAATGCTTAATAAAACAAAAAATTTTGAGTAAAAAACAAAACTGTTTTAGTAAAATAACAAAAGTGTTTGTTTAAAAAAATAAAGCAAAAATGTTTGAGCAAATAAACAGAAATTTTTGAGTACAAAATAAAAAAATGTTTAGCAAAAAATAAAAATGTTTGAGTACAAAACAGAAATGTTTGAGTAAAAAAATAAAAGTAATATGTTCCAGTGAAATAACAAAAATGTTTGAGAAAAAAATGAAACAAAAATGTTTGAGTAAAAATAAAAAATGCTTCAGTAAAATAACAAGAATTTTTGTGAAAAAAATTAAAACAAAAATGATTCAGTAAAAAACAAATGTTCGAGTAAAAAAATGAAACAAAAACGTTTGAGCAAAAAAATAAAATAAAAATGTTTAAGGGAAAAATATAACAAAAAATGTGGTTTGCAATGTTTTTGCTAGTTTTAAAACAAAAACATATGTCTGCTTTTATAGGAACTCACTGAAAAATTGAAGAAAGAAGAGACAACGCGAGCGGAAGTCGAAACTAATCTGGCAAAACTGGTTGAAGAGAAAAATGAAATTTTCAACGAGCTGCAATTGGAGAAAGCTGAAAAATCAGGCTCCGACGAACGCGGTCAAAAACTTGAATCACAAAAGAAAGATCTGGAACGGCAAGTATCCGACGCTAACGAGAGAATCTCTGAAGCAGAGAACAAAACCGCTGACGTCCAACGTGCGAAAAAGAAACTCGAACAGGAAATCGATGGCTTGAAGAAAAATATTCAAGACGTCGAGATGAATCTCCGCAAAACTGAATCAGAAAAAGGCTCGAAAGAGCATCAAGTCCGCTCATTGCAAGACGAAATGGCGCAACAAGACGAACTGATCGCAAAACTGAACAAAGAAAAGAAACATCAAGAAGAAGCCAACCGCAAACTTCAAGACGACCTGCAAGCCGAAGAAGACAAAGTCAATCATTTGAACAAAGTCAAAGGCAAAGTTGAAAACAATCTGGACGAACTTGAGAACGCACTGGAACGCGAGAAACGACAGCGACAAGACGTTGAGAAAGCGAAACGTAAGGTTGAAGGAGACCTCAAAGTCGCGAACGAAACCGTCGATGAAGTGACAAAACAAAAACACGACGTCGAAAACAATCTCAAACGAAAAGATGCCGAATTGCATGCGACCGCTGGAAAACTCGAAGATGAACAATCGTTGGTCGCAAAACTGCAACGACAAGTCAAAGAACTGCAAGGACGCGTTGAAGAAGTTGAAGAAGAGCTTGAAGCCGAACGACAAGGTCGATCAAAGAGCGAACGAGCTCGAAGCGATGCTCAACGTGAACTTGAAGAACTCTCTGAAAGACTTGACGAAGCTGGCGGAGCAACGGCGACTCAAATTGAGTTGAACAAAAAACGCGAAGCAGAGCTTGCAAAACTTCGACGCGACTTGGAAGAAGCAAACATGAACCACGAATCACAGCTTGGTGCGTTGCGCAAGAAACACAACGATGCTGTCGCAGAAATGGGAGATCAACTCGACCAACTGCAGAAACAAAAAGCTAAGTTGGACAAAGATAAATCGGTCGTTCAACGAGAAGTCGAAGATTTGCACAACGCGTTAGATTCAGAATCAAAATCGAAAGCCGACGTCGATAAACGATGCAAATCGTTGGAAATGCAAAATTCAGAATTGAATTCAAAATGCGAAGAACAATCGCGACAATTGGCCGATTTTGCTGCGCTCAAAAATCGTCTGAACGCTGAAACTTCAGATCTTGGACGACAACTTGAAGACGCTGAATCTCAACTGAACGCACTGAACCGCTTGAAATCACAGCTGGCATCACAGCTGGAAGAAGCCAAACGTTCAGCAGATGAAGAATCTCGCGAACGGCAATCACTCGCTGGACAACTGAGAAACGTTGAACATGAACTGGACACAGTCCGCGAACAACTCGAAGAAGAATCTGAAGCTAAAGCGGAAGTCCAACGTCAGTTGAGCAAAGCCAACGCTGAAGCACAACAATGGCGAGCGAAATACGAAGGTGAAGGCTTGGTCAAAGCTGAAGAACTCGAAGACGCCAAACGCCGGCTGAACAACAAACTCAACGACGTTTTGGAATCGTTGGATCAAGCGAATGGAAAAGTTGCAACCATCGAAAAGGCAAAACAACGACTGATGGGCGAATTGGACGACGCTCAAGTTGAAGCGGAACGTGCGAACAGCTACGCCTCGGCGATGGAGAAGAAACAAAAGGCGTTCGATCGTGTTGTTGATGAATGGCGAAAGAAAACCGAAGACTTGAGTGCTGAGTTGGATTCAAGGTGGGCGAGATGTTTCTACTGGATCTTAAAGCTATATAAGGGCAATCGAAATATGCAAAAACATTTGATTCCGAGAGTTCATTTTGAAGTGATATTTTACTAAACAGATACGAACTGCGTGGTTATAACATTTGTTGAAAATTGTTTTAAAATATTGCACACACAATTTACACTGAAATGAAGACCAAATCCTAGAAGCTAAATTTTAATATTTCTCTTGTTTCAGCCAACGTGAAGCGCGCAACCTTTCTACCGAAGTGTACAAACTGAAAAATGCCGCCGACGAAATGAACGAACAAGTTGAATCGTTCAAACGTGAGAACAAAAATCTGGCACAAGAGATCAAAGACCTGACCGACCAGCTCAGTGAAGGCGGCCGCTCAGTTCACGAACTCCAGAAAATGGTTCGACGACTTGAAGCCGAGAAAGATGAACTTCAATCAGCGCTTGACGAGGCTGAGGCAGCACTTGAAGCCGAAGAATCCAAGGTGTTGCGAGCTCAAGTTGAAATTTCACAAGTCCGCGCCGAAATCGAAAAACGAATCCAAGAGAAAGAAGAAGAATTTGAAAACACTCGCAAAAATCATCAACGTGCGTTAGATTCAATGCAAGCGACACTGGAAACTGAAGCGAAAGGACGCAACGAACTGTTGAGAGTCAAAAAGAAACTCGAAGCTGACATTAACGAACTGGAAATTGCGTTGGATCACGCGAACAAAGCGAACGCTGAAGCACAAAAGAACTTAAAACGATATCAAGACCAAGTACGCGAATTGCAAATGCAAATCGAAGAAGAACAACGGCAACGCGATGAAATCCGCGAACAATACAACGTCAGCGAGACTCGATGCTCAATCTTGCAAGCCGAGAAAGAAGACTTGTTGCACAGCTTGGAACAGGTATGAAGCACAGCAGGGATGGGTTCAGGGAAGAGTTATCCTGGGATAGCAAACAGACAAGGTTCGACCTGGATTAGGTAACCATGTCTATTGGTGCGGAAAATCATTTGTATTTATGAATATACTGTAATTGCTTAATTATCGCTTGACATATTTGATAAAATGAAAAATTTAAACTTTGGCTTAAACCGTCAATATTCTTAATTGTATTGTGCTTAACTCAAATGACAACAAATGTATTACCAGTTAGCGATAGGTTTTCAAACAAACGAACCATTGCGTCTACAAATATAAACATATACAGCTGTAGAGAACCTCCGAGTTGAAAACGGGTAGGTATACGTTAGTGATGTTTTGTTTTCGAATTCGAAAGCCTCACGACCAATCACGAAATAATAGGTGCTACATACAACTGAGAATTAGAAGCTAATAATAATAATAATAATAATAATAATAATCATAATAATAAAAAAGAGAAGAAGAAGAAGACGGAGAATAAGAATAATAAGAATAAATAATATTAAAATTATTTTCAGGTTGAACGTGCGCGCAAACAAGCTGAGTTCGATGCTAACGAAAGCCGAGAAAACGCCAATGAACTTGCTGCTCAAGCCAGTTCACTCAGCGTTACTAAACGCAAGCTGGAAGGTGAACTTCAAGCACTTCATGTAAGTGAAATTGAAAACATCTACAAATTACATTTTCTCAATTCTAAACTTTTAGGTCTGATTCAACTTTTTGACTACCAGAATAGATTTCGTAAAATAACCGATTTCGCGCAAAAGATTTCCGAGTTACTGTACTTTTGGCAATTTTAGGCTTATAAATTGAAGTTGTTGATTTCTTGCTTTAGGCAGATTTGGACGAAAGTTTGAACGAACTCAAAGCATCTGAGGAACAAGCGAAGAAGGCATCAGCAGATGCTGCTCGACTTGCAGAAGAACTCCGCCAAGAACAAGAACACGCAATGCACGTCGAACGTATGCGTAAAGGACTTGAAGTTCAAATCAAGGTAAGTGAATATTAAAAAAATGAGGTATAAGTTTCCCTAATTCTTTACAACATCCAATACATCGTGAAATACTTAATATTAACTTCCCTGATTTTTGTTGACATTAGCATTTTTTATAATACTGTTAATTTTTATATTTGAAGTTTTTTCTCCGATTAATATTTAAATGATTGTTTTTAATTTCAGGAAATGCAAGCTCGTCTTGATGAAGCCGAAGCCGCTGCGCTCAAAGGTGGCAAACGCATTATTGCCAAACTAGAAACACGAGTAAGTTTTGTATTTTCAGGGACACAGATTTTTTTCGCTCAGATCTATCAAACTTAATAGTTTTTTACAAAGGAAAAAGTAGCTGGAACAAAAATTTATTAAAAAATCTAATCCGTTTAGTCATTACATCTCTGGTTTAAATAAGTTTAATAGTCGTATTTTCTAGTATTTTTGTCTTTTCGTTGTTGCATATTCTTTATGTCTAAGATAATGTATAATTTTCTAAAAGCCAAAAAGTGTTTTAGACTATTCAAATGTATTCATTAGATAAAATTTATTACAGAATAAAATCGACTAAAATACACTAAGGCCTAACATTTCGTTCGGGACTGTCTCTGCCTTTAATTGAGTCAGTATTTTAAGGGTTTAAGTATTCCTTCCGGTAAAGGAACATTCATAACAGTCTAAAACGAGTGTCGGACAAATGATAGAATTTTTTAATTTCAATTTAAAATGACATCTTTTTATCTTTTTTTAGATCCGAGAAATTGAAGCCGAACTGGACAACGAATCACGACGAGCGACTGATTTAGCGAAGAATAGCAGTAAACAAGACCGACGCATTAAAGAACTCGAATTCCAGGTATGACAAGATTTTAGCAAAACGGAAAATTGGAAAGGCTCGGCAGCCCAACGTAAAATAGGATTTAGCTTTTTCATTTAATCTAATTTATTTCACTGGTTCAACAGTTACAAGACCTGTCATCAAACGTTATCATTGGCGTTGCATTGAGAATATTGCGCTGTCGCCGTTTTACTCATTGATATTTATAACAGCGAAATTGTAAATAATTTATTGAAATCCGCCGGTGTTGTCTAAAATATCACTAATTTTAGTTGTTTTCTACTTTTCAGATCGATGAAGACAAGAAGAACCAAGACCGCCTTGCAGATTTGGTTGACAAATTGCAGAACAAGATCAAGACCTACAAACGACAAGTTGAAGAAGCTGTAAGTTCTTTAAAGATTAGTTATTTTTGTTAAATTCTAAATTTTAACTAATTGTTGCAAAAAAATATGACACTATTTCACAAGTTTAATGTCAACAAAATTTAAACAGTTGCAAGGCTAAAATAGAACTTTACGGTAATTATTTAGAAAATTTTTACACACTGTACTTACCGCATAGGTTTTCGAATCTCATAGAGCCAACTCAAATTGAGTTGCTGCAAAAAATGTGTTTGCCAAAAGCGAAAATAGTTTAAGTGAAAAATAAACATTTTGGACATTTTAAAATTTAAAACAAGTCATTTGAATAATTTTTTATTTCAGGAAGAACTTGCAAATATGAATTTGCAAAAATACCGCCAAGTTCAGCATTCGCTTGAAGACGCCGAAGAGCGTGCAGACGTTGCTGAAAATTCATTGGCCAAACTGCGAGCAAAGAACCGATCATCGGCGTCTGTTGGACCTGGTCTGCTTACTTCAGCAAGCTTTGCCGGATTTTAGAGTAAAAAATCGGATTTCGAAACGCCCATTGGACTTCCACGGAACACTCTAATTGTTAACTTAATAATATGACCAAAACTATTTAACTGGTTTTTGAGAACTGGAAAATTATTATTTTAGCTTTTGTAGTTGTCGCTATATTCCTATATGTAGCTTGTAGGTTCCAAAAATTTCAAGCTTAATATCTTGCGTATAATACAAAATTTTTGGTACATGAGACAAATTTTGCCATTTTTCTCTCAGCTAAAATCTCGTCCAAACCTAGAACTTAGTGTATGTTACCGACAAAAAGGTGCTGTGATTATAATTTTTTCTCAAGATTCTACAGTGGAATCTGTCAAGATTTTAGTTTTTGAAATTCAATAGTTTAAAAAATGTCAACTTGAATCAAAAAGTCTCAACGTCTTTCAGTCAAAAAACTAGAATATGCTTTTATTTTGCGTTATTCATCGCCAATTCTACATCTTTACCGTATGTCTTCTGTTACTGTGTATTTATCCTCTATGATAGGTGTCAAACGAGAATTGCTTTTTTAACATGCATTCAATATCTCTTATACACATGCATATTGCAACTGCAAACATTGCTGCATGCACTGTGCGTTAATTTCGCATTCTGTACCATATACTCAACGAGAAGCCTATAAGATTGCAGAATGCGAAATTTTCAAGTATGCAAAAAAATCTAAAATACAACTTGATTTTCAGTAAATTTTTTGCCAATTTTTGAGAAAGAACAACTTCATAGCAAAAGTCTTCGTGTTGCAAATCATAGTATCAAAGATACTCAAATTGCAATTATCTTGCAGTGTGTTTGCAGTTTTAATACATTGTTGTGCAATTTGCATATATATTTTATACGGTATATACGATAATAACGCAAAATAAAACAAAGCAGATGCTAAATATATTTTAATTTAATTAAACAAATTTTATCAAACACTAAGGTAACCCGTGAAATCTAAAGGTTATCCCTTAAAATCAGCTAATTTCAGCGAGGTTTGTGGCTTATAATTTTAGATTTGGCCAAAACTATGAACCACAAGTGTTTAACGTTATGCTGTCTTAATATTGAATTGCAGAGGTTTACGGATATAACAACGAACACTTTAGACAGTCCTGTTTCAAGTAGAAACGCGGTTTTGAAGTTTATGTTTTCACGTTTCAAACTCACGCATCACAATGCCATTTAGGCTGGACCAAACTATAATACGCAAATACTTTAAGCTAAACTTGGTTCAGTATTGAGTTCAAATGGTTAAAATTTATTACAATAGCTAAGTTCATAACTCGTCTTAGTGGGAAAATCATCAATTAAACTCACAGGAAAGTTTCATTGTAAATTCCAGTGAGTTGACTTTAACTCAGAATGAGTTGAACCCACTCAGAAGTCTGCCCTCTGAATTAGGTCATTTATAACTAAGAATTCTGAATTGTTTGAACTCATTCTGCGTTAATTAATCAACTAACCCGAAATTAGCTCCGAGACAGTGTAGTTACTGTAATTAATGTTATCAAACAGATTTAAGCTTTCTCTCCGTTCAAATCATAGTCTAGAAAACCTACATACTTTTGTGTGTTCAGTGTGTGTGCGTGTGATCCTTACGTTGTTATTTTTGTCGTCTCTGGATCGGATATTTGTTGAAAATATCCGTAAAATCGTATTTTATCTGCTGCATGTTTCTTAAAATATCTTGTTTGCACATTTATGTTTGAATCGAGTCTGTGGCAATCAACACTACTTGTATACATAGAGTCTATATATCTTATATATTTAAATAATTAAATAATTCACTGCATATGCCATTATATGCCCAATGTTTCGTATCATTTTTATTCAAAGCGTTGCAAATTAAACAAAAAAGTCTTGCAAACTTGAAATATTTTCAAGTCAATTCCAACGTTACCACTCTATATTTTAGCCTCAGCAAACCATTTTATACTACTTATATTTGTGACAAAAAATTAAAAAAGTGACAAATACGTTTAATTATTTAAACTTTAAATGTCGCAGTGACCGACAAAACATATAATTGCAATTTGAAACAGACAAAAAGCGAAAATGGTTCAAAATTGACAGCAGCAACGATTTTTTTTTCAATTCTTTTTATTCCAATTTTTAAACATAAGTCAAAACGGCACTGATTCGCCTTTAAGATTGCAGCAAGTGTGAACGTTGGGTTTACTAATAATTTTTGAAAGAAAAAATATGAAAAACATTTCTATAAAATTAAATGCAAAATTTCAAGTTTAGTTTAGCGTTAATCTTGGTCTCGAGACTTTAGTTTGTTTTGCTGTCAGAACAAAAGCAAGTACTAGCTTAACGGCATTAAATATTACTGATAAGAACTTTTACAATAATAATAACCTTAGAATATTTCGATCTTATCTACGTTGACACTAAAATCCTGGTCTGGTTTTATATAAAGCATAAGAAACAATTTGTTGGCAAGCTTATCTTGCTTGTTAAAAAATATTTGCCCAACTTAATGTGCCTCAAAGAGACTTATTTCAAAATTTTGTCGTTCGCTTTAATAATAAGAGGCCGATCCATGTGTATAGGGTGAAATTAAAATGGATTTTCAAGTGAAAACGTACTTTGTAACGGGGTTAGCATTTGTTAAGCACAGTAGGGCAATGTATTGAACAGAGCTGTAACAGTAGTATAAACGTATACCTAAGTCTACGTAAGCATAAGCAAATGAATTAGCGAAAACCATAAGCTTATACTCTGTTGCTGTGCCGCGAAAAATGGTCCGCCCCTGATCGATAATGAGACCAACAAAACTTTATTTAAGCAAATAGAATAGCACGGATGCAAACAAAACTTAAACAATTTAACTAAAATCTATGGTCAATGTATTGAACAGAGCTGTAACAGTAGTATAAGCGTACACCTAAGTCTGCGTAAGCCTAAGGAAATGAATTAGCGAAAACATTAGCTTATACTCTATTGCAGTGCTGCGGAAAAAATGGTCCGCCCCTGATCGATAATGAGTCAAAAAAACTTCGTTTAAACAAATAGAATGGCATGGATGCGCAACAAAAACTTAACTCGACCATAATCAAACCCACATCAATTATAGATGCGCTAAATTCCCTAAGATCTGCTATCTTTCTCAAATACTTCAGAGTTGGAAATGTTTTCGTGAAAACTCCCATACGCGAGCGTTGAGCATTATAGCAATATATATGCTTCCTCGAGTATAGTAGAACCCGCAAAAAATTAGCCAATAAAATTGCATTGCTTAAATTTTAACAAAAAAAAATGTAAATTTTCAAAATCAAACTCAGTAGCTAAGTAATTAATTTTATTTCACTGATTTTATATTTGGTTACTAATGATTTAGCAATTCTTAAAAATGTCGAAGTCGGTTTACTCAAGGGTTGAAGCTTTGAAATCTCAGGGATTCCACAGCAGGCATATGACAGCGTCAGATATTCCTGAAGTCGAACGTCTCGCTAGAGAGGTATACTTTGATCTGTCGCCTCAAACCATGGCCATGTACCGGGAAGAGTATCCGCCTGGCTGGGAAGTTATCTTCGACTCCGCTGGTGAGCTGGTCGCGTTTGCTGGAGCTAATCGTATGAGCAATGGAGCCGTTTTTGGAGTGCTTATTGTCGTTCAAGAAAAGCATAGGTATGAAGTAATGGGGGTGCGAACGGTAGAACCTTAAACACCAGTGGCTTGCATGCGGGATTCACGTTAAAACCGGGGCAGCTTGGGACATGTTTTGTCCCTATTAGACTATTGGGCAACATTTTGCCTGTTTATAAACCCCATATCGTATCCAAAAACAAGTATTTGTCGGCTCTTATCATGTGTAAGCGAATAGATTACACTGTCCCGCTGAATATCATATGATATTCGTTGAAATTTTGGAACATCATATGATATTCGCCTAAATGTCCCACAGTATCACATAACATACCGTCCTCGTATACAATGATCATTTGAAAGCCGTGGTTTGTAAGCGAATGCCAGTTGACATTCGAGTTTTGTCTGTTGACCCGATATCAGAACCCAAATTTTAATGTTGACGTCGAACCAACATAGGACAAACCGTGTCCCACCTGGGCATGCAATTACCCTGGTCCAAAAAGCTAAATTTGGCAGAAATATTTTTATCTGTTTTTTGAGCTATGACCTATTAACGCTAGTAAAAATATATTTGCAGCTACTTCTGAACTTTTTGTCAGTTTGATTGTGGGCCAAGACCGCTGGCAACTGCACGTAAAGGCAACCCCCAGCCTAAACCCTCCAATGAAAATCAGTATTTTACTGTTCGGAACTTAAAATGGCATTCGATCTATCCTTCGCATCGCTCGCGATTTTTTTGCATTTATATTTCCTACCCACCTAAATTTCTGGACCCGCCAGTAGGCACACCCGCTGATGCTTGGAGAAGCTAAAGACGTTTACGCGGAAACTGCATTTTTGCCACTATTATGTCTGGTGACTCTGTGACAATTGGTTGTACGAACAATTTGCCGTCCGACAGCTGCCTAAATATTAGACCAACGTCTAGCATAATATATTAATCCTAATCCTTAGTCTATAAGCGTAGACTGGTGGCAAATCATCAAACCAACTGAATTTTGAATTTTAATTCATGTTTCACAAGTTGTCGGGCGACCAATGATCGTAGTGCCTTTCTTTGAGTAGAATTATTCCAGTAAAGAAATTTACTACTTTCTCGTACAAAACAGGAACTATTTTTTGATCAACTTTACTTCACAACTTACTACCAGATTTCGCAGAAAATTAGAGTAAAACCAAACAACTTATCAACATATTGCAGATATTGGCTAACATTTACTATTAACCATCATTTTTACTGTCTAATTTCGCCTAACCTCCGTCTTTGGCTCCGGCTTATTTCGTTGACCTCCTGTTCCGGCTCCGGTATCTTTCAGCTCCGGTTTAACCCTGCTTACTACGGTTACTTAATAAATATTTTATTCTGTTACGCAGAATTGAATTTTCGACCGTTTGATATAAAAAGTTCGCCACAACCACCACACCACTGCAGATATCTGTCGAGGAACGAGCCTTTGATTGATTATATACCTTTTTCATAATACATAAAATTCCAGAAACTAGTAGTCAGCCGACTTTGTGCAACGCGCAGAAATTAGCGAATGCACCACATCCACATGCATAGGTTCTTTTCACTGAACAGTCACGTTTCTGTTTTAAGAACATATTGTAAACAAAGTAATGCTGGAAAGTTGCCCAAATTACTCATGTGTTACATTTCAGATTTTATAATATTTATTAATGATGTTGTTTTCAGAGACAAACGACTTTCAAGTATGTTTGAAATGCATCGTAAAATCGATATGGGCTTTGCGACCAGTTTTTCAATCTCACGCCTCGCGTATCCGCTATTCGTTGACAAAGCGATTGAATTTGTTGGCCAGTTGCGAAAATTTGCAAGAATCAGTACGGTTTATAATGAACAAACTCACGTTTTTTCACGCGCAATATTTGATTTCGGTTCCGTTTTTAGGTTAAGCTTCTATAAATTTAAAACAAGTACTAGCAATTTATTCTTTCACGTAAAACTGTCATTTTTGTTTTTCGTATAATTTTAAAACTCAATAACAATGGTTTGACTTCACATCTCACTTTGTTATTAGAATTTATTGCTGATTATACGACTACTTTGGCTTATTTTTTTTTAAATTTCAGCTCCTCTTCTGGATTCCAGTATAACGCTAACGATGCTAACAACGTCTACGCCTAAGTTGCTCAACGCTGTGCTTGACTACGATCAAAGCGTTTACCGGGCAATCAATAGACGTCAGTTTATGTCAGAATGGTTGTTGCCGATCAAATATCCGATTCCGGTTGTGACAGTTGCAGCTTACAAGGTAAGTCAAGTTAGCAAATCGTACCTGTTCAGTTTATCTCTCACATGTTGATTAATCTCACTCTGAGAGTTGAGTTGATTTCGGAAAGTCGACTAATTAATACCGAACAAGTGGAATCAACTCAGAATTATGAGTTCTGATGGCCCTAATAAACTTAGATGAGTGGTTCAGTTCATTCTGAGTTAAATGAGTTAAAATCAAGTCACTGGAATTTATAGTCTTGAGATTTGTGTTTAAAATACAAAACTGTTTCCGCCTCTTTAAAAAAGCGTTTGAATATTTAATCAATTACGGAGTAACAGTTTTGTCACAAAATTCTTGGTTCAATTAAAACATGACGGTATATCCTCGTACCACATTCATGATTTATATCTGATTTCTAAACTAGGGCTCTCGTTAGGATACTCGGAGACCACCAAACAGATCCGAGGGGTCCCAGTAAATTATGTCACAGCTGTATAGTTTCGTGGTCCGCAAAAAAGTTATAGTTTGCGAAGATGGGGCCCCCTAAGATCGCCCCCCCTATATGGAAATTCGGGAAGCGCTTCCGCCGGCACTGTTTCTATAACCAAGTAAGTATGTTAAGGTTAACCAAATTTTCCAGAAAAACCCTATTCGAGTATGCGGTTACATAAGCGCACGATCGTATCCGCGTGGTTATTTACTATTTCCGCTGTACGCAGACAATGCCCAAATTGCAGAATCTCTTCTTAGCAACTTAACCGATTTGCTACCTCAATCAACGATAATTGTCACTTCAATTCGTGCTGAAAATAGTATCAGTCAACGGTTTGCACAAGCACAGCGTTGGAATTGTGTTCATGCTGAATACGGATGGCGAAATTTGAAGCAAACAGCTGCTGCGAGCATGACGAATTTTGACGCGAAAAAAGTTTATTTTCGACACGAATTTTGGCCGGTTTAAATTATTGTTTCTCTTGCGCCAGCTTAAACTATTCTGACATTACAGATAAAATAGTTTGCGTCCATAATGCGGAAATAAGAATCGTCCATTTTACTGTTTTAAAATAGTGAGAAAACGAAATTTTTATATACTAAGGATGACAACGTTAATCTCAGCATAGAATTGAAGTTCGAGAAATTTTTCAAAAAGATCAACTGAAGTTCAATTTTTTAAATGGTATTATCAACTTTCAGTTTGATATTTAAAATGTATAAGTTACTTCATTCATCATTTATGAATGAACGAGGTTGATTTCCGCACCCTTTGACACCGATTATTGTGGACGATGCATTTATAATATGGTGCAACACAGTTAGGCCAACGTCCAATATATAGTCACCATAAAAAATAGTTCAATTATATACTATATATCATAAATGAAAAATTCAAAACAACAAATTGTTTCAATAATAAGATCACACTGTACATTTTAATGCTCTGTAAAAACATTCTACTTAAAATGCTTTAGTTACTAAAATGAAAAGTGCCCCGATGTGGCCATAGAAAACGATATGTTTCGGGTAGTAAGATTCAATACCGCTAGTATTACAATTTCCATGCATGCGTATAAAGTTTTAAAACTAGATTAATTTGATGCCAATCAGCGTCCTCCCGAAACACGACACAACAATACTATAGAATTAATAAAAGTTAAATCATTGAGTTTGATTGACTGCGTAACGGAAACATATCCGCAACTTTCTCTGACAGCGGCCAAATAGACATGTGATCCACTGTTTCGAAATATTAAAACGAGAAATAAATACTAGAATATAAATGACGAATTATGGTTGATGTAAAAAAATTGAGTACACACTCGTGGCATTAGTTTCTTGCCCTTAGTAAACTGAAGTTTCGAATATATGCAGAAAAATTTTGGGATTTAAAAAGAGTATATAAGTAGAAATTAAGCGTAAAATGCTGGTGACCCAATATTAAAAACGTGTTTGTTCGTCAATTGGCTCAATGTAAAGAACAGGAGCGGATCAGTATTATAAGCATATTCCTAATCCTAAGCCTAAGCATAACCGTTAGCATGAGCATATTCCTAAGCCTAAACCTAAGCGTAAGAATGAGCATAATCCTAAGCCTAAGCCAAGCAAAAAATTAATCTAAACGTTAAGCTTATTCTATTCTAGTCCCGCAGAAAAACGTTCCGCCCCTTATCTTTACATTGGCCGTCATTGGAATACAACGCAAATTTCGTCAGCAAAGTTGCAAATATTGTTTCGCTACGTACTCACTCAAATATTTTAATGTTTTAAAAGTTTAAAATCTGGGTACCGTTTAGCCAAGTATGGAGAGGGCACTGTACGGTACAAAATTTATACAGCTCCAAAACTTGATGCGTTATTGTTTTCTATATCCTCGTCGGAACATTTTACTATCTATTGTGACTTTTCTCCGAAAAAGTTGCGGATATGTTTCCGTTACGCAGTCAATCAAACTCAATGATTTAACTTTTATTAATTCTATAGTATTGTTGTGTCGTGTTTCGGGAGGACGCTGATTGGCATCAAATTAATCTAGTTTTAAAACTTTATACGCATGCATGGAAATTGTAATACTAGCGGTATATAAATCTTACTACCCGAAACATATCGTTTTCTATGGCCACATCGGGGCACTTTTCATTTTAGTTCCTAAGCTTTAGGAAGAAATTTGATGTAAATTTACCGTAAGTGCGAAAATATTCAAATTTAAAGTCATATATACTCACGTGATTTTATGCTGCATAGTAGTGTAGAACCAATACATCGGTATCGGTATTGTAATCGGTATTTTGCAAGAATACTGATTCCGATACTTTCAATTTTGTATTGCATACATGAATTGCGTTAAATATATAATTGGAATGCGCAGCATTTAAAAATATGGTTGCATCAAATATTTTGTGAAACATGCTGAATACGCATTTCCATCAACATGCGGACGTGGAAAATTGCTTGAAACACACTTGTGTTCGTTTCCTCTTAATTCTACAAGAAATTCTAATAATGCAATTCCATCCCCAGTCAAAACTGCGAATCCGCAACTATAAGGTTTGCTTTGTAACTTATTCTTGTTTTCTTTTCGAAAACGAAAAACTAAGGCGGCCGGGCGTGGGCCTGAAAAATCCGGGCCGGTTCATACTATAATGAGAGCCCGCTGTGTTCGAGCGTCACGTTTTTGAAAGAGACTGCTTGCTTTGGGAACCTTATTAAATTAATGGTGTTAATTTTGCACGTCAAAATTTCTTCAAATATTCTAAACCGAGTTTTAGACATTTCAGTGCTCAACTTGGTGCTACCACATCGAGCAGTAAATCAAAACTGATATCTGTACTTTACGCGTAAACTTTGAGCTTAAATGTAAATCTAGGTTTAGAAAAAACCACGCGAATGTAAAATCTAGGCACGTACTACGAATTAAATAAAAAGTGTCTCTCATAGCACTGGCGGATGCAGTCGACGAGCCGAGTTCAACGGTACTATTTTCATATTTGCGTGGCGAACGATTCAAGAGATGACCGAAAAAATTATTGTTAAAACACGCACAGATATATAAAGAGTCTCTATCAATTATATATTCGCAAAATATAAGCTTTACTAATGTTATTCGTTGCACAAATTTGAAGGTTTGTATGTTTTATATAATAAAATGTTAAACTTTAAGGGACCACCACGTTTGAATGAAAAGCTTTGCAACCGTAAGGTTCTAGCTCGTAAATAAACAGTTTTCGACAACTTGAGGTTACGTCTACGTTTTAAAAAACGCGCCTTGATGAAAAATACACATAAAAAAACTAGCTGTGTTACTAATTTGTAATCATATATAAGCTAATGTTTTTCGTAATTGTCCACTTAACATGTTTCGCATATATACGTACTAAACAATAGTATTTTCGTTAAATAAATAGCTTAACGTATATGGTTGAGATAACTTATGTAGCACATAAAAAATTGGATTGTTACAATCTACGATTCTGTAGAACACCTTGCGACAAGATTTGAATCCAAATACGAAGGCGAAACTTTGCGCTTCCGATTCTTATGAAAACGTTTACGTTTAATACTTCGACAATTTTTCTTTAAATATAGCGCATGAACACTGGTTGCCATGATCTTGAATGACATACGTTTGTATATAAATACCACCAAAGCAGAATAGTAGAAATAATAGACTTTTGATAGAAACATAAGAGAGACGTGAACACTTTTGGAAAAAACATATAATAGTGACACTACCGTGTCCCTATGATTTCACTAACTTTTTTAACCCCTTCTCGCATTGAGTTGCTCACAGGCAACTCAGCGCAGTATATATACGTTAAATAACATATATCGCACAGTGTTTAACAATAGTAACACGTATACATAGTACTAAATCACCACAAGACGTGAGAGCCCCCTCGGGCGCGAGCGTCAAGCTCCTATAGCTGAGTGGTGATGGTATACGCCTCCCACTCCAGTCACTGGAGTTCGAATCCTAGCATAAAAATAGGTCTCATTGGAAATAGAAAATATTCATGTGATAAAGGGTTAAGCGAAAAATTTTCAGTTTACTCTCTATAACCCCTTCTCACATTGAGTTGCCTATAGGCAACTCGGCGCAGTGTATATACGTTAAATAATATATATCGCACAGTGTTTAACAATAGTAACACGTATACATAGTACTAAATGACCACAAAACGTGAGAGCCCCCTCGGGCGCGAGCGTCAAGCTCCTATAGCTGAGTGGTGATGGTATACGCCTCCCACTCCAGTCACTGGAGTTCGTATCCTAGCATAAAAGTAGGTCTCATTGGAAATAGAAGGTATTCATGTGATAAAGGGTTAAGTATAAAGTGACTTTAAATATTAAGTTAAAATAAGTGAAACTACTACTGTCATTTGCTGATTAATTAAGTAAATGTATTAAGACTAAGAATTTTCTGTTTGCTTAAAATTATGTAAAACTTTGCCAAGCACCTAAAACCGAGACTTAATTCGGCAAAAATTTTTACTCAATTTTAAACATATTTTTCTAGTGAGTGAGTTGATTAATCAACTCAGAGAGAAAATTACTTATTCCTGGATATTTGTGAGTTAATAACAATAAATATTAACTCATTCTGACCTGATTTAATTCAGGGTAAGTTAATTTTTAACTCAGTATGAGTTCAACCAATTCAGAATTCTGAGTTCTGAAAGACCTAATTCAGAACTCAGACTTCTGAGTGGATTCAATTATTCTGAGTTGAAATCAACTCACTGGAATTTACAGTGCAGGTATCTCGGTATAAACGAACGGTTCACATATACAGATATGAAGAATGTCATACATATGTACATATGCCGGTACACTGTAAATTCCAATGAGTTGATTAATCAATTCAGCTAGCGAGTTGATTATTTCTGGATTAATGTCAGTAAACATTAACTCACACTGAGTTGAGTTGATTCTCACTATGAGTTGAGTTGACTCTCTGTGAGTTGGTTAATTAACTCGAAATGAATTGAATCAACTCAAAATTCTGAGTTCTGATGGTCCTAACTCAGACTGAGTGATTCAACTCATTCTGAGTTCAAATCAACTCACTGAAATTTACAGTGTATAACGAAGTTGTTGCAAGGACACGGTATAGTAGTGGCATGCTTGTCACTCTAGCCCAGCGTAAAGAGAGCTAGGCTCGATTCCCGGAGTTTCTTAATTTTGTGTGAAGCTTTGAACAGGGACGGTACATATCGTATTCTTCCCACATAGAGTTGATTTTAACTCAGAATGAGTTATATCATTCAATCTGAGTTTAGGATTATCAGAACTCAGAATTCTGATTTATTACAATTCGTTTTGAGTTAATACATAATCAACTCGGTCAAAATAACTCAACTCATAGTGAGTAAATGTTTACAAATCGTATTTCAGAATTAACTAATTCGCTAATTATGTTGATTAAAAAATTCTAAAAAAGAGTCGCGCAGCTTGTTTGCTAACAAGACGTACTCTGTAAATTCCAGTGAGTTGACCTAAACTCAGAATGAGTTCAATCCACTCAGGTGCCTGAGCTCTGAATTGAAATTTCTGATGCTTGGCATTTGCGAGGTTGTGGCTGGATCTTAACCAAATTTAGTCCCATTTTCTCGGATTTAATGGAAAAAGGCGAAAGCCTACTAAGATTATAAAGCTCATCTATTGTTGTAATCAATCTTTAGCAGGGTATAACCAGACGGCCTCCGACTCCGGCTCAGGCAACGGTAGAATTTTTGCCTGAAGTTCCAACAATTTGGGTAGTGAAATTTTGCATAATTTTGTATAATTTATCTCTTTACCGCGTTTCGTTTTACTTTTGCAAAATTTTTAGAAAACAATTTCCGAAGCTTCGCAGAAAATTAGCGTAAAACCAAACAACTTAACAACATATTGCGGATATTGGTTAATCTTAACTAATTAACCATAGTTTTTACTAAATAAGTTCGCCTCACCCCCGACTCCGACTCTGGCTCCGGCTTCGGTGTATTTAACCTCCGGTTGCACCATAGTATTTACTAGTTTGTTATCGGTTATAAGGTAATAAACGTTAAACACGAACGGAATTCTTAACCACAGGCAACAGCGTCATTGAGAAACGAACTTAGCGCAGAGTTGGTGATTGAGGATACAAAAACCTATAAAATCGCGAACAATATAAATTTTAATTTTATAGCTAGTGAATGTTTCAATTTGTAGGTTCGACACCACACTGCACGGTTGGACACAGTAATGGAACGTAGATTTAGTGCCCAACGCGCCCAATGGCGGATCCAGGATCTCAGAATGGGGGGGCCAAAATTTCACAGGTAATAAACTTATTTTTGACCCATGCTGTAGTGACCCAAATAAGAGGGGGTGTCCCCATTTTGAGTCCCAATTAGGAGTCCGTATCCCTAATAAGAGTCCGTAAGCGGGTAGAGTCCTTAAACCCTTGTTAGAGTCCATAAATGTCTATTATCCCTAATTGCAGCGCATAAATGACTCCAGGGCTAAATAAAGGTGAGTTCGAAACTAAAGCGTGCTTATGCTATTGTGTATAAAACAGAGAAATAAACAGCATAGAAAAGCAATTGACTATATATTTTTTGTCGAGACGCTGTTGGGGGGGGGGGGGGCACGGCCGGGGTGCCCCCCTCATGGATCCGCCACTGAACGCGCTGTACCGTAAACTGACGAAGTACATATAAATTACATGTCTTACAGTCTACTGTCCGACTGCCACGAACTCAACTAGATTCGTTGTTGAAGTTTTACGTCATACAACCGTAATGGTGTTGCCAAATTCTACGATTACCGACCGTAAAATGAAATGTGTGCATTAACTAAATTACATTACGCACAAGTTACCAAACAGTAACGCCTACCAATAAAACAACCGTGCTTGCCTTGGGACGAAAATGATACTCACAATAGCACATAGTACATAGTTATCTATTATGTATATAATACCGATCTGTTTGTCATTCATATTAGACACATATTTATTACCTTTTATAAACATATTACCCCACCTAGTAAGTATTCAATATATACAGTTCGATACAGCGCATAAAACATCTGTCTATTTTATACTATTTACATATTATATCAACTGGTGTATGTTTGTTTTACGCTCTCAATCTTTCGTTCGTGTCTTTCGATGTATGGCCACAAATGAAATTCAAAGAAACGGTTCCAGTGCTGGATTGATTGGTGTGAAGCTTAAATACTACCAAATAAAATTTACTGATTTGCTGCTGTTTACAGTTTATGTAATGTATTGTTTAAGCAACGTTTGTTTGGTGAATATACCTGTGTAATTTTGAGTCTGTACATAATCATTTTCTGGATCAATTTCATATAGGTATTTATTTCAGTAATTGGCGACGAAATTTTGAAAGGTTATACGAAAGACACAAATTCGCATTTTCTGGCCAGGCGATTCTTCGAAGGCGGAATTAAAGTTCAAAAGGTACGTGCGTACAAATATATATAAAACGAGGCTAGCCCGATGCCGATACATATACGTAAACGAATTACATACACAGCCCACAATATGCATGGGCAGCGTAAACTCCTGATTTGGATTAACTGGTAACTTGCTGTTTAGAGGTTAACCATGGTTAGTAAGGGCTTTGAATAACTTTTTGGAAGCAAATTTAAGAATTCAAGATTATTTCGAGCGCTAACGAGATGCCAACAATACCAGTGGTAATATTTTGTCAAAATTCTGAACCGGGAAATTTAAGCGTATATTTCGACAAAACGTTATCCTTAATCACTCTTTAATACTGCTTGCTATAATTGGTATAATTTTGTTTCTGCAAGCGTATTAACAGTAACTAGGCTTCTTGAAAGTCGCAATTACTTTCATCAGCAATTTTATCCCAAATTCTTACAGTTTATGGTGGTCATAGGAAGTAACTGACCCCCACGTGAACTTTACTCTGACTTAATAGATACGCATCGTTGATTTTAGATTTCTGTTATTCCTGACGATATTGACCTAATTGCACGTGAAATTCGTGATTTTTCGGCTAAGTATACTCACGTAGTTACTACTGGTGGTGTTGGACCGACTCACGATGATGTAACCTTTGAAGGTAAATGATCATGGTGAGAAGCAGTTACTTTCGGTCGTAAATGTTTGAAATTTTTCAAACCTGGAGTCAGTGATTCGAATATTACAAGGCCTACAACAAAATAACAATAGGAGGTATATCGTCGTGAAAACTTACACCAGCGACAAGAACCTAGGAGTCATTTTATTAAGAATGTCTGTAATCATGTTTTTGGAATGTTCCAGTTCAATGTAAATCACTAAACGTAATCAAATTTCGTTATAAATTATTGTTAATCTGCGCTATTTTGTATTTTAGGGGTAGCAAAAGCGTTTAGTGATACAGTCTCCTTGAATAAAGAACTTTTAGCGTTGGTTGATCGTTATTTTGGCAAACAAGAGAACGAAAATTCAACGGTTTATAAATTAGCAAAGGTATGCACAGTTAGTAGTTGTCAAATTATTATGGCAATCTTACGAATGACTCTGCAAGTTGAAGAGAGTTGTAGCTCTATTTTGAGTCAGATGCTGTGGAAAATAAAGTATTTTCAAGTATGTACAGAATACAGAGTACCTATCATCATTATAGTAGATCTTAAACGTTTGCATACAATTTTTTAATTTAAAATTTGAAGTTTTCCAAGCATACTGTTAGAGATATCGTGGAGTACATAGGTGCTACATACGGCTGAGAATACGGCTCTTTAACTCAACGTTGTAGTGTTTTTAACTGAATTATATTAAAGGTGCCAACAACTGCTCAATTGCTCTGGGGCACACATAAAAGAACGGGCAAGAAGTCGCTATATCCTGTGATACGTGTACGCAACGTAACAGTGTTTCCAGGCATTCCTCGACTGTTAGAACGTGCCTTTAACATGCTCGAGGTAAATAGTATAAATATTGTTTTACTGTTTGTTTATATGAGTGTAAGCAGTCAAATTTTGCCAATAACAGGTCAAGGCACGAAATTTAGTGAAGGAAATAGCATGTAGCCAAATACTAAGTACTATTTTGTTGATTCTGACCGTTTTTGAACGTTTCAATTTGATAAGTAATAGGTAATAAATATGTATGATTATGGTGCTTTTGACTTGCGATAGTAAATTACGTATATTGTTATTGCTTCTCTGTGGTGGTGGTCGTGCCATCGTTTGACTTCTGGTTGTACGCTGAATTTTAATGGTGCCGAAACAGTTCCTATAACAGTAGTTTCGTGTCAAAAAGTGTTTAGCATTTGCTAACGCTAATAATTTAATTGTGGTTTTCAACAGGTTGTGATTGTCATTATTTTACTGATGGCAGTTTTGTTTACAGAACGAATTTTTCGATAAGAATTCAGAATCATTTCACTCAGCTGCAGTGTACATAGACATTGGTGAATTCGATGTGGCACACATTTTAACGGCGCTACAAGAAAAATTCAAGAATCGCGTGAATGTCGGCTCGTATCCCAAATTGAATCATAGGTAAGCTACAGGGATGGGTCTATTTTGAAGGAGGGTGGTTTTTTCATAATGAATGTGTTTTGTTTTTAGAAACAGAAGGTAGCATTCTGTTTGATAGATGCTTTTTGGAACATCATGCAAAATGTTTAGTACAAATTAGGATACGTAGTTGGCTAATCCAGCAAGGTGTTAAGTTTTCATAATTTTTGTTTCGGACGAATCTTCACTGGTTTTATGCTAAATTTGACGTTGATGTCATTCGCATATCTCAGATTTTGTTTCATTAATTTTGTTGTATCGCTCATTGTAATTCTTCCAGTTGCCAGCAGATAGTGATAGATTGTGCAATTTGTGAAACAGAAAATGAATTTTTCGCATATTTCCAATGATGACAACTGCAACATAGCCGAACTTTTGATTTGAAATTATTGTAGTTCATTTGATTGAATTTCAGACTAAATAGTGATTAATATAAGTGTTATTCCAAGTAATGTTGTATCAGAAACTTCATATTATTATAATTTCAGTTATTATAAAGTCAAAATTATGCTTGATTCCCATGATGCGTTTGATTTGAAACTGGCTACGGAAGAACTCATGCAGCACTTGCCAGCCGGTATATTACTTCTGTCTGACCAATGCGGTACCTGAAAAAAGTTAATTCAATTATTGAAACCTGTCTTGCTCACTTAAATTTGAAACGAGAAAACAGAAACCAAAATAATATGCTGCCCTCCTCATGCGAGCACATGTTTGTCGTCGCTATTACTAGACACATAGATTCTAAAAGGTTTATAGCTCCTTATCTTATTGATAGTTTTGTTGCAGTTGTCATCTGTAATATTACTAATATCCACGTGTTTCAGAAAGCGTAGTTCAATATGACGACGAACCGATGGTTGATTTTGCTCAGAAATTTGAAGTATTTCTTGCGAAAACGCAGCAGATTAATTCTAGTTTAGCTGCAAAAATTAATAATGCAATCGAGAGTGTCGAAAAAGCACTACAAAGATATTCGTAAGTTTTCAAAAATACATTCTGTCGGAAAGTTTTACCACAGTCAAAAAGATTATGGCTGACGGTGATACTGTGTGGGTTAAACAATGATAATGCCGCTGTTTTTATAAGCAACATTATCTTTTAAATTTTGAAGGTTTATTGCTTTGGGATTGCCTCATTTTGGCTATATACATTAGGGAATGTTTTCAGTACACAATTTTTGTATAACTTTTCGGAGTGTCCACTGTGGCTTAAAATTATAAATACTTTATTCTCGACTGCGCAAGAAGACGCTATAATTATGGCCAGTTAGCAGAAAACGGTTAGACAGTATTGTCTTAACAAGTGACTGTGCCTGGGTCATTTAGATTTTTGAAAACTTAATTGCAATCAATTGTTTTTAATTTTGAATTGGTTTCTTATTTTGTAGATTAGACGAATTATGCATTGCGCTCAATGGTGGCAAAGACTGCACCGCTTTGTTACATTTAGTACATGTTGTTATTGCAAAGTTAGTTAAAGGGCTATAAAATAACTTGGTTACAACTTTGTTTTTATATTTAAAAATATACTGTCACGTTATAGGCGGCGGTCGCTCTAGGGTTTGGAAATTTGACATGAATACTACTAGGATGACCCAGTAGAATAGAAAAACCTAGCTTAGGTTTAAATGTAACAAATAGAATTATGGTCATATTAGTTGAAAAAATTAATTTCCGAATTTGACTGTTTGTCGTGCAGTTATATCTAGAGAAATTCTCCGGAGCGTCCATTTACGGATTTTGACATTAACGAGGATTTGTTGCAAAGGTTGGTTTTCAAACTGGATAACTTAAGAAAATGAAAATACTGGTATTAGCATTCTTCAGCTAAACACTTAACTTTGTTGGGAAACAAATTACATTGGTTAGTTTTTAGCATATGATATGTTCAGTGGAAAATTATTTCAAATTAGCTTCTTGTTAAAGACTATTATTTTTTTGTATTGATGTTGGTTTATTATTGTAGGAATTCCAAAAACAATGCTGAATCCGAAACGCAAAAACTGAAAGCGTTGTACATTCATGATGGTGACGTTTTCGAAGAGCTTACGACGTTTACTAAACAAACTGCTGAAAGGTAAAAGTTTTGTTGTTTTTTTCTGTTAGTTGTTTCAATTTATTAAACAGATTGTTTCAACTTGGTTATTTGGATATAAATCTATGATTTCGGGCCGAATAAGCGAAAGTAATTAGGAATATAAAGCTCATGCGTAACCGCTCGCAAAAAAATTGAACTGCTCGTGATACCGCGATTGACTCATGGCTGCAACCAATTTTGCGCAGCTGTGGCTACACCACTATGCTATTTTTCGCCAACAGGTTGCACCATGCTTTAAACGTAAATTTCAGATATTCTCTAGAATTGATTACAATACGAGGTAAAATAAAAAGCTCATTGAATCAATTGAAATTATCGCATCCTCAAATTAAAGCAGTGTTTATGGGCACAAGACACGCTGATATATCTTGTAAGTCTAAAATAGAGTTGGGTATTTTTATTTTTCACAATATATTAACGTTACCAAAAAATAGCGGACTTGGACACCAACCGTGGCACTTTACGATGTTGTAAGTTGAAGAATTTAGTGTGATGACACCAGATACCAATAAAATCATCTGCTTATAGCGCTACCCAAACGCAGCATTTTTGTCGGTATAATATAATTTAATAACGTACTCGCTATAATTTATTATAATTTTGTACATAAGGTTTAGTAATAATTCACGTTTCGTGATATATTTGGTTACTTTTTTCACAGATACACTAGAATGTTTTGCTATGACCGACGCTGACTGGCCAGAATACATGAGAATATCACCGCTGTTAAACTGGAAATACCGTGATATCTGGAATTTTATTCGTGGCTTATGGTTACCTTATTGTGCCATTTATGATCAAGGGTATGAAACTATGAGTTGGTTAATGTCAGTGTGCAACCGAAATTTCGAATCCGGTGGGGAAATCCGGTTTTTTCACTATCCGGTTCCGGTAATAAACGAGGAAAGTTTTACCGGAATTTTCGGCATCAAAATTTTTTTAATACTTAACAAAAATTGACATATTATTCTAGCTTATTTCCCTAAAATTTTTTCTAAACATGTATTGCCAAATTTTTCAATTTGTGGCATACTTCATATGCATACATTTCCACCTACTGCATTTGTTTCAGGATTTTGGGATTCTAAGTGGTATGTTTACACTATTAAGCGCGGTAAAATAGCGTTAAAAATGGTTTTTGGTAACAAGTAGTATTTTTGTTTTCCGGTTTCGGCTCCGGTTCCGGTATTTTATGTTCAGGTTACACCCTAGTTAACATTCTCAGTAATATTACATTATGATCTCTGACTTGTTCATAAGTAATTTATGAATGGTTACTGTGTGTAATCTCGTCCAAAATCCATTTTACAAGCACTTAATTTAACTACTTACATACATACAACAATTTGGCCGAAAGATTAAGGTTTGCTACTAGTGTTGCTTTCCTCAAAATTTACATTGAAACAATAATGGTTTAGCGTAAATAACCCTGAAGCATGCTGGAAATTTCATTTACAGCTAGATGCGTTCCTTATGTTTCTTGCGAAATTTAACTCTCCGTGATAACTTGCGTCACAAAATAAAGGAAAGTTAGTGACCTATCGAATATAAATAAATATTATTTTTAGATACACTTCGGTTGGTCGAAAAAGTTCAACGGTGAAAAATGCTGCCTTGCAATTTCGAGATGGATTCGGACTGGAACATTATCGACCGGCATATATGCTGGCAGATGAGTCTCTGGAACGAAATGGAAGATCATAGTTCTATATCACATTGAAGCGTCTATCGTGTCTTGTTTAAAATGTTTGAAATTCCAGACATTTATATTGATCTCAGATTCTTGAAAACCATTGTAGAATTAAGATATTTCGTTTCTTGAAAATTTACGATTATTAGAAATCAACATCTCTCGCAGAGTAAGAGGTGTTAGGCAAGGTTGTCCCTTATCTCCATATTTGCATGTTATAGCTACTGAAGTTGTTGCGTGTTATATAAGGAAAACTGGCATGTTAAAAGGATTACCGTTATACGGAATTAACAATAAAATCACTAAGTATGCTGATGACACAAGTCTCTTCTTGGCAAATTGGAATGAAGTCCAAACGGCTTTTGAAATATTTAAAAAATTTTCAGAAGGCTTCAGGTAGCAGACTCAACGAGGATAAAACTCAAATATTACAGCTCGGGAGTTTTGCTAATAATGCGCCACATTGGGTAAAACACTTAATCGTTGATAAGTTAAAAGTTTATGGTATATGGTTTGATAAAAATGGATTACATATAGAAAATTGGAAAAAACCCAGTGAAACTATTGCGACGCTTGAACGAAGAACTCCACCCTTTGGTATATCAATTTATGGTAAAATGCATTGTGTTTATACTTATTATCTTTGTATGTTTAACTATGTTATGAAGGTGGGTACGCCTGAAAATTCTTTAGTTAAACAAGCGTACAAAGGAACATCACGGTATATATTTTTTCCATCTAAATCCAATGTTATAGCAAGAAGAAAGCTTTGGCTGCCAATATCACTTGGGGGCGTAAACTACCCAGATTTTGAAATTAAACTAAAAGTAGAACGCTTAATGTTTTATATACGAATCATAAATATGAAAGAAATTTTAAGTTGGAGGAGATCTTTTGAACATTTCTACAGACCATTAGAATGGCTGTCTAAGCGACAACTTAGAAGACAGACTTGTTCAGATTTCTATAAAGAAATTCGTATTGCCATAATTGATTCTCAATTTGAACGACGAGGTTCGATGTGCTGGATATTTGGTAAACCTTTGAAAATGTCCTTGGTTACTACTAAGACCTTATATTATATATGGATCTCTCACGTTTATGCAAACAGCATAACGTGTATAAACCAAATTTGAGCTAAGCTGTTTAACATTAGTGAAACAGGGGTTAAGGTGTCCTGGAGGTGGGCCAAGCCAAAATATACTGAAGGACCGGTTAGAAATCTTCATTTCGGTTTAAGACATCTATCACTTTACACAAACCATAGACTTAAATTTTTTACTGAAACGGATGGAAATTGTAAATTTTGTGCTTTAAAAATACACAGATACGAGAAGATAATATGCATGTTTTTATTAGCTGCCCGAGAGCTGTTGAATTTTACAAAGTTTTACGTCCTTTATGTTTTTTGGGAGATACAGAAAATGTGAGTGCAGTAGATCTTATTCTTGGGGAAATCTTTCCAAGATAAGCAGAGACAAAATGTTTTCAATTTTGTTATACATCACATGCATTATGCAATCTGGAAGGCCCGACAACACCTCGAAAATGAAAATGCTGAGTACCCAACAGTTGAACTACTGCAAGGAAACATGTTCAGAAATTTATGTCGGATAAAAGTTATTATGGCGGAGGAAAATTTTTTCAGTATTTACGAAATAAATCAACATTTGGTTTTAAAGTTAGAAATCTAATCATTTGATGCTTTGATGTGCTTTGTTGCCAATGTGTTATTACTTTGTTTGGTTTAAATATGAATTATGCTAAGTATATATCATGGATTAAAATAAACTGACAGCAGCAAAAAAAGTATGAATGAAGTTAACTTTCCAGTTATAATTTGGCTCGTTCTCAGGTGCAATCAAATCTTTGTGTTTTTATATATGGTTAACTTGATTTGTTTTAAATCCTATTTATTTTATATGCTCTGTTACTAGTAAGTATTAAACCGAGTGGCTTCAGTACTTACTGGGCGTCTTTGAATTCGTAAACCGCTTTAATGCCAAAGTACATAACAGACCCTCGTTCAAAAATTTTCCACTGTACCCGTGTTTGAACGAAAAAATTCGGACAGTTTAAATGTATTAAAATTCAGTGATATGCAGTTCAGGTGTGGCTGCCAAGGCCGCATGTAGGTACAGCTGGGAGTGACAGGTTTTGCAGCTGTCCCGTTTTGCGGTGTGCCCGAAACAAACCTGTCCCGTTTTCCCATCGAAAATACGCAACTGTCCCGTTTTCCCATTTACCCGAAACAAGCCTGTCACATTTCCCAGCGAAAAATTTCAGCTGTCCCGTTTTCCCATTTGCCCGAAACAGGCCTGTCCCATTGTCCTGTTTTCCCAGCGAAAATTTGCAGCTGTCCCGTTTTCCCATTTGCCCAGAAACAAACCTGTCCTATTTTCTCGTTTTACAGCGTAAAATTGCATCTGTCCCATTTGACCGAACAGACCTGTCCCACTGTCCCGTTTTCCCAGCGAAAAATTGCTGAAGTCTCGTTTCTCATTTGCCCGAAACAGGCCTGTTCCATTGTCATGTTTTCTCTGAGAAAATTTGCATCTCTGCCGTTTTCCCATTTGCACGAAAGAAACCTGTCCCCACTCAGTTTGTTTAGTCCGGAAAAGCCTATTTCGGAGAGAGTCAATTGGGCTCACCATATTTCGCAGTGCATTTTCCCGTTTTCCCAGCAAAAGATTTGCAGCTGTCATGTTTTCCGATTTGTCCAAAACAATCTTGTCCCGTTTTCCAGCGTAAAATTACAGCTGTGCCGTTTTCCCATTTGCCCGAAATAGGCCTGTCCGTTGTCCCGTTTTCCAAGCTAAAATTTGCAGCTGTACCATTTTACCATTTGCCCGAAACAAACCTGTATTGATTTCCTGTTTTCCCAGCGAAAAAATGCAGTTGTCCCGTTTTCCAATTCGCCCGAAAGAGGCCTCTCCAGCAGACCCGTTTTCCCAGCAAAAACTTGCAGGTGTTCCGTTTTCCCATTTGCCCGAAACAAACCTGTCACGTTTTCCGGTGCCCAAAACAGGCCACATTTTCCCATATGCCCGTAATGCTATCGAAAGAGTATATGAATTTGCCCCGATTACAACCCCGTGTCTTGCTGTCCCGCGGAAAAATAGGACGCACCTAAATGTAAAATTGGCCAAAGTTTCAAAGATTGGCATCGGATATTTTTTTATATCCGGTTATCCAAAATTTAATTTTCGATTTCGGCTATCCGAAACTCGATTTTGCGTTTTTTGGGGTTTCCGAACATCAATTTTCGTTTCTCAAGCGCTTGTTCTAACTGGTTGCTCTAAGGGAAGTACCCTGACCCACAAGGTGATATGATGAGCGTAAAACAAACAATTGTAAAATCGTTATTTTATTCTGCAATGGTCACTAGTTCTGTTGTGGGTATTCGGTTTAGAAGATTGCTTAAGTACTGACTTATAGATACTTGCGTTGGTCACCTGAAATTGAATTGATTAGTTCGACTCCGTCTGATTAAAAAAACTGCAACAGAGATTTTATATCAAATGCCACCCTTCCCTCGAACTGTATATACATGAGGTGTTATGTTGCAAAGAGAAATAACCACATTGAAATACACTTACGCTATGGTGCAAACATCACCCCGTGTTACTTTTATTGGTAACGCAATTTTTCACCAACAAAATTTCTCAGGGGGAAAAATTGTAAGGTAGAAACCATAACATTTTATCACAACTGATGATTTCAATCAAATTTTAATTTTTTAAGACTTGAATATATACGTTCACTTTTTGTAATCTTATATAGACTACTGCGGAACCAAAAATGTAATATTTTTAACAGTTCAAAAATCTATAATTGTTTTTATGCAACTTACTGTGTAACAACGACACGCTGAGTTGAATTGCATTATGTTTTGCGTTGGATGACTGGTTCAGCCGGTTAATTTATTGTTAATTTTTGAATTATTGTTAATTGAAAATATAACCAAGAATACTAAAAAGCCATTTTCCAACAAATGAATGAAGCTGTTTATTGACAACTATAAGCCGTAAATTTAGTATTTGACGGTCCGTATTCGACTCAAATTTTTCACTGGGCTACTTTAGAGTAAAATGCGAACTAATATTCTACCGATAAATGTCAGGCTAAACTGAAGTTTTTTGAATTTTGGCAAACAATCAACGTGAATTTGGTTCAATATTTTGACTCAAGGTTGAATACAGAATTTCTTTGCGTCAACTCCAGCTAAGTGGTGAAACGATGCAAATTATTCCAAAATCTTCTAACT
>JASANG010001061.1:0-95347 GCA_030248215.1 Enoplolaimus lenunculus | reverse complement strand
TTCTGTATACCTGTCGTTGCAATCTTTATGCGTTTGTAAAACTTTCGAATAGAACTGTTAGATTTTTCATTAGACAATTTAAAATAAATATTCATATAAATATTTTTAGTTTGATTGGAACAAAAATTTGTCAACTTTTCAAAAAACCTATCATAAAGTTTAACCCTAAGCCAAAGCTATGGTTTTGCAGCCTGGTTCTTTTTGTTCATCGCTAGCGTGACTACGATTGGTCCGTATCCGCTGATTGCTATCATTCCGTCAGAGCTTTCGCCAATCGAAATTCGGTCAAAAGCGTGCTCAGTTAGCTTAAGCACATCTGCGATTGGTTACATTATTGTCGAACTTACCGTATGGCCTGCATTTGTTGCGTTCAACGCGTGGATATTTTTCGCGTTTTGCGGCCTGATAACGTGCGTTTTTGTGTACTTGTACACGAATCTTGAAGAAACAAATCCAAATTTCGTTAAGCCGTCACGGCCGACACCTCTGGTAGATTATGAATCTGACATTGAAATGAGTCCGATAATTGCTGGTAAAGTTTTGCTTAGTATATTAATTTTAGCTAAATTACTAAAAAACGTTTGATGTTAACTGTATTCGTTGGTTGTCCTGGCTAACTATATTGTTTATCCGGAAACACAACATTACCAAAGTTAAGACCAGGATTCCATTTCGGGAAGCTTTAATCCCCTAACGTGCTATTTTCGAGAATGTCACGACTGTAGTGACCCGAATAAGAGGGTGTGGGGTAAAGAGGGGGTCCCCATTTTGATTCCCAATCAATAGGAGTCCGTACCCCTAATAAGAGTCCGTAAGCGGATAGAGCCCCTAAGTTCTAATTAGAGTCCATAAAGGTCAGTTATTCCTAATTGTAGTGCATAAATGACTCCAGGAGCAAATAACATTGAGTTCGAATTTTTAAGGCGTACTTAAATTTTGAAAGTCCATTCCTAAGTATAACCTCGCATGATCGCTCAAGCTATTGACATAAGTTGCAGTACCGGATATATATCATTAACGAAGGGTTACCGTAACCGAATAACAAGGGGGGGTACCCTCTTGGAGAGGCCAAATAAATATCAGACCACCCCCTCTTATAATGTTGAAGTAGAGAGGGTTTTGCGAGGGGGTATGGGTGGGGGGGGGTGTTTGTGGTGGATGGTGGTGCGGTGGCTGGTGGGTGTTTGTCGTGAGGGTGGGGCGGTGTTTTGCGTATTTCATGCGGCTGCTCCTCTCGGGCGGATGGATGTTTCTCGCGCCTCTCGGCCAATGTGTTGCTGTTTTATGTGTCTTTTTTTGGTGGAAACCCTCGCGCCGTTCCTTGGTTGGGGCCAACCTGATATGTACGGGCCCTTTAGGAACATGGTTTGGATGGTTCTTGGGGTGGTGTATTGTGGATCGCGTTGTGGAATTCTTCTGACTGGGTTGCCATCTTTGTGAAGGCGGCTGTAATTGTGGTATTGTTTTTAATTTATAATTTCCATTTTTTCTTCTTTGATTGATGACACTGTAATTTGTCAAACAGCAACTGTTCAAGAACGTATTAAGGAAACCAAAGATGTCAGCCAAGGTTGCATACATTAACGTATTGGAAATGATACATATTTTGACCATGGCTTAAGGAAAGGACAGTGGTAAGACGGTAAATTTCAATGAAATATATAGACTGGCCTATACAAAAAAATTGAAAGTTTGCAAAAACAACCGTCGATAAGTTGAAAAAATTACAAGATTTGAAGAATGTATGCAGTTGCAGATTAAATTGATGATGGGGGGGTGGGGGGGGGGTGTTAAGGGCTCAAATTTTTTTGGGGGGGTTTTGGGGGAGTTTTGTGCAAGGATGAAAAATTTATATTGGAAGCCAAAATTATTCAACAAGAGAACTCATTCCCCTAGCCTTTTGGGGTCGTGGGTGCGTTTGTTTTTTTGTTTGGTGGGTGTTTGTTTGGTGTGCGTGGGTGGGTGTGTGGGGGGGTGTGGGGTTGGGGGGGGTGGTTGGGTGTGTTGGGGGGGGTGTGGGGGTGGTTGGGGTTGGGGGTGGGGGGGGTGGGGGTTTTTGTGGGTGGGGGGGGGGTGGGGGTGGTGGGGGGGGGGGGGTGGTGGTGGGGGGTGGGTGTTGTTGGGTTTTGGGGTGGTGTTTTTTTTTTGTGTTTTGGTTGTTGGTTTTTTGGTTGGTGGGTGTGTGTTGTGTTTGTGTTGGTGGTTTTGTGTGTGTTTTTGTTGTTTTTTGGTTTTTTTGTTTGGTGGTTTTTGGTTGTGTTTTTTTTTGTTGGGGTGTGTTGGGGTGGTGGTTTTTTTTTTTTTTGGTTGGTTTGGTTGTTTTTTGGTTGTGCTTGGTGTGTTGGTGGTTTTGTTGGTGTGTTTTGTGTTTGTTTTTTGTTGTTGTTTTTGTTGTGTTGGTGTTTTTTTGTTTGGTGTTGGCTTTGTGGGTTTTGTTTTTGTTGTTGGCTGTTTTGGTTTTTTTGGGGGGTGGGGCGGGGGGGGGTGGTGTTGGGGTGTGGTTTTGGGTGTTTGGGTGGGGTTTGTGGTGTTGGGGGTGTGGGTGTGGTGGTTGGTTGGTTTTTGTTGGGGTGGGTTGGGTGGTGTGTGGTGTTTGTTTTTTTTTGTTTTGTTTTTTGGTTTTGTGTTTTTTTTTGTTTTTTTTTTTTTTTGGGTTTGTTGCTTGTTGTTGGTTTTTTTTTTGCTTGGTTTTGGTTGTTTGTTTGTTTGTGTTTGTTGTGGGGGGTTTGTGTTGGGTGGTTTTTTGTTTTGGTTGGGGCGCTGTTGTTTGTTTTTTTTTTTTTGGTTTTTTTTGGTGGTTTTTTGTTGTTGGGTGTGGTTGGGGTTGGCTTTTTTGTTTTTGTTTGGTTTTTTGCTTTTTTGTTTTTCCTTGTTTGGGTTTGGCTGTGACGGGAAGGAGGAGGTGACTTTTTGTGGATGGATTTTGAAGGTAGCTATACTGGAATGGAATGCAGACTTGGTTGTAGTAGATGCTGAAGAAAGTGCGGGTTGTGGGTGAAACGTTTCTGTATGTTGCATGTTGTTATTTTTGTCAATTTACCTGCGTGTTTATTTTGTACTCCAGTGTTGTCTGAGTTAACAGTTAAATGTGCAAGATGCATTGTC
Organism: Enoplolaimus lenunculus; assembly: GCA_030248215.1. Lineage (NCBI taxonomy): Eukaryota > Metazoa > Nematoda > Enoplea > Enoplida > Thoracostomopsidae > Enoplolaimus > Enoplolaimus lenunculus. Next base: position 92,242 of record JASANG010001061.1, on the reverse strand, counting down.
AGCTTAACGAAATTTGTATGCGTGTTATTTTATAAATTTAAAGTTGAAAATTATGCGAGTGATTGGATATTGTGATTTTTGAGCTTGCGTGTTTTATTGTTGGATTGATGAAGTAATTAAGAGTTGAAAATTATACGCGAGCTGATTGGATATTGTGATTTGATTGTTGCGTGGTTTTTTGGTTTGTGGATTGATGAGTTGTGCCCCGATAAGGACATGAAAAAAGAATATGTTACCAAGCCGAGGCCAGAACGAAATTTGTAAAGTGTAAAACAAGTTGAACGCAATAAAATTTCATGAGCTAAATGGTAAGTCAAATGGACAAAAATGCCCTAAATCCAATCAGACAATGTGGTATAAGCTAACTGAAACATATCGATCTTTTACATAGTGTAAACCAGGAACCTTAGTTGTTCGATTGGCGAAAAAGACCTCGGTTCCGTAGATTTTGCAGGTATGTAACTTAAACCAGTTTTGAAAAGTTCAGTGACGAGCGCTGTTTTGTTTGTGCTGCGCGCGGGTATCAAGCCACGCTGCTTGCGGTTCGCCGGACTGCCGTTTTTTCACCGTATGTTAAACGGTGAAAAAGATAGTGAAAGAAACGTAGTGAAAAAAACGAAAACAAAATAAGGTAAATATTCACAGAGGTTCTAATAAACTTTTAGTTTTATGATTGTTTTTTGATTAAAGACAGAACAAATGACCTTAGTACGATAATTCCATTTGACTTCATTTAGAACTAATTTTTTGAGCATACAAACAGCTAAATTTTATATTTTTGTAACGCAAAGACATCGGATTTTATGAAATGGATATATCCGTTCAAAACCTACATATTATCGCTTATCGATTTAATCGAGCCGTATAATTTGATTTATTTAGAAGATTGTTAGCGCTCTAACTTATCTAAATATGCCTGCAGTAAAAAATGGTAGTTCTGTTTTTTGATTTTTTGACGAAGACAGTACAAGGAAGGAGACAATTACTATGAACCGTCCAAATTGTATGCAGTTTTGGGTTTTTTTTTTTGTTTTTGTTTGTGTTTTTGTTGTTTTTTTTTTTGTTGTGTGTTTTATTTGTGGGTGTGTGGGTTGTTTTTTTTTTTTTTTGTTGTTTGCTTTTTTTTGTATTTTTGTTTGTTGTTTTTTTTTGTTTTTGGTTTGGTTTTTTTTTTTATGTTTTGTTTTTTTATTTTTTTTTGGTTTTTGTTTATTTGTTTTATGTGTGTTTTGTTGTTTGTTCTTTGGTTTGTTTTTGTGTGTATGAATAGTTGTTGAGTTATAAAGTTGAATTTTTTATTGAGTGTATTGCTGTGGTTTGTGTGTGGTGTAGTGATGGGTTTGGTTTTGGGGTTGTATGTATGTTGTTTGGGGTTTTGGGTTTTGTTTATGGTTGGGTGGAGAGTTTGGGGGAGTGGTTTGTGGAAGGTTAGTTTTTGTTGGGTTTGTTTGGTGGATTTGGTAGATGATGTTTTTGCTGGTTGGTTTGTGTTGTTGTGTTGTTATGTATTTTTTGTATAATCTGTTTGGTTTGAGTTGTCGTTTTCGCTTAGGTTGTTGTTGTGGTATTGTTGTCGTTGTGAAGGTGCTTTTGGTGGGTCTGTTGTTGTTATTTGGTTCTACTTGTTATGGGGGTGATATGGTGGTGTGGTCGCTGTATCGGTCGTCTTCTGGGTTTCGTGCTGAGATATTTGTTGGGTTGCAGGATGGACGGGTTATATTTGAGTGCTTTAAAATGTAGGTATAGATCTGGATTTGTGAGGATTATGCTGAGGAATGCTTTGGGTGTATTTGCGTGCGTTGCGGTCGTGGGTAGAAGGGCGATTAGGCTTCGGTCTCTGGGTTCTAGTTGTGGAATGGTTGAGTGGGTGTGTGTGTGGGGAGTCGCAGAAAAAGAGGGAACAGGATAGGTTAGTAGCATTAGCTGTGTGTTGGGGGGAGCCGGGGAGGGGGGGGGGGGGGGCGGCTGGGCGGGCGGGGGGGGCCGCAGACGGGCGGGTTGGCTTGGGTTTTGAGTTGGAGGTGGATACAAAAGATCTGATAGGAATATAATATTGAAAAGTCTTATAAAAAAAAATACAGCACTCTCGTAAAAAGTATAAAAAAGAAAAAGAGTAAAGAGAGTGTATAGAAAAATACTTAGTATCTTGCCTCCTCCATTCTGCATAATATTTCCAGCTAAAGTTCCGTGGTATATTTGACCAAGCGAAAGGAGAACGGCAATGCAAAGATCGTATATGATCATTAAAAATGTGACTGTAGTTAGAACTAAACGTCTCGGCGTTTTGTGATTGACAAACATTGCTGCTAATCCTGGAAACAAATATTCAAAGAATTGCAATAAAGCTACCAATAGCGTTTTTAATTGGAATTTTGCTCCTGTTTCTCGTGTTTCCAATGCCAAAAATGATATGTGCTGGACACCAGGTACGCAACACCAAAACTTGATTCAAAGGAAATATATAAAATAAAATCGGAAATAGACTTGAAGATTTCTAATGCTTGACAACTGCCCATTATATACAGGACTGTGGTCATACCTCCGAGTACTTCACAAATACCCATAACAAGACTGTATAGTGCCGCAGCATTGAGTGACAGCCCTGTTCGCGATAATATCGGTGTGCTATAGCTGCCAATCGCAAGATACCCATTTGCAGCTGGAATAATGCCAACCTAAAATTAAATATTGTGTCATTACAAGAACAAAATTTCCTTGTATTATATAAAATTTTGCTGGTTTAGCCGCTAGCGGATCCGCAGGAAGCGATGAGTCGCACGTCTCATGTCAGAAAATTTTTGATAAAAAAACGTATCAAGATCCCTAGTATACGCCACTGGATTTTCAATTTTTATCTGTATCCTTTACGAAGTATAGTACTGCGAAAATCTGCCACGACCACTGTATGTTTATGCAGATGTTAAAAATTTACCATTGCACATGATAAATAAATTCGCATATTCCGTTTTCGAATAGCGTTCTTCTGTTCAACATCGATATTTTCAGCAAATCGAGATGCGGACGCTTTGAAGTTTTCTTCGTCTTGATAACTTTGCATTACTTGATGCAGTTTCACTTTTGGGCCATGGTAAAATTCAAGTGCATCGATTGTCTGAAAATTAAACTGGCCAGTAAACCAGGAGCCCAGGCGACTCAGTAACGACCTAGAAATATTTGGACCACAGAGTCCTCTAAGAAACCATTTGAAATCTCGGCATGTGCCTGCTGAGTTGTTTTTAACCCGCTAGCATGTTAGCTGGCAATGGGCCTCAGATAAAAGGTAGTATTGCACATAGATTAGCGTGGACTTTTGATTTCGAATTGAGTGTACTTATACATAGCAAAGCTAGTAATTGACATGCTTTCATAAACTGGTAAAGTCGTTACGCTACAAGAGTGCGTACTATGTGGCAAGAAATAATTTAAACGAATAAAAAGTTTCGACAATATTTCAAAGGAACGATACGGAACCACAAATATATAGTTCGCTTAATTAAATGGAGTTAAAATAAGTTAACTTTTCGAATCTGTAAAGAATGATATTAATTTGTTCAATACCCTGAGTGAAATAACGCTACGTACGTTTGATTTAATATATTATATTGCAAACTGTACGCCAACTACAATAAGCATACACTAGAATTGTTCTTTTTGACTAGAAACAACCATTTCGGACTTTCGTGTAGGGCAAAAGTCGCCACAAAACCAACTATTCCAAGCCAAATATCTATGCTGAGAAGCCAAACCCAACCCGTATCAGTTCCAAACACTTGTGGAAGACCGATCATAATACTAATGAACACACCCGCACACGCTCTAAAATTATACAATTTTTAATATCATGCTCTGTTCAGTAGGTACGAATTGATATTTCTCAACGGCCGTTCACAGAATATATAAAATTTATTTGTGCCACACAGTGTGTCATTACGTATGGTTTAACGTCACGCGTTTAACCCTGCCCTATAACTTTTTTGCTTTAATCCAGCCAAGCATATTGCGATGCAGCGCAAACGAAAGGAATATATTAACACGGCATTATTAATGAATGGTTCAACAAGTGAGAAATTCCAAATTTGTCTCGCGGTAGCACAACGGTATAACATATTTATGACAGAGTTAAATTTGATTTGCAAACAGCTCAAATGAAACACTAAATGCTGTATATCTGCTAACAAAATCCGTATCTTTAATTTAAAAGCAGCGTTAAAATCAAACCCTTCGTCAAACCGTTTTAACCTTGCAGGAGCGCGTAAAGTTGGTGTCTTCCGTTGGTTTCCATAGCTAGCGTTCGCCCCAAAAGACTTTAATTTTGAAAATTTATTGCGTAGTCGAGCTTTTCATTCACGAAGTACTGTTATAAATAAGTGATTCAATGTCGCCTAATATAAACTAGGCAGTTTCCGGACAATTTTTTTCGGTTTCAAACGGGGGTCTTAATACCTCAAAATCCGATTTTTTCAAAAATTCAAATTCAGCCTTCGAATCATCTGGGGAGGTTATGAAAAGCTCAAAGAGGCAAAATTTCAAGACTGAGTTATTTAGACGCCAACTGGGTGGAATAACCAAAAACCGAAAGACAAACTTACTACTGTAGTCCACTTAATGTTTGAAAGCAATTATTGTTGACAAGGTGCGTCTTGTGTGGCATATTCATTTACTTTTTACAGCATTACGATTTTTCAAATCAATTTTACGGTAAAGCGTACCGAAAGACAAACTTACTACTGTAGTCCACTTAATGTTTGAAAGCAATTATTGTTGACAAGGTGCGTCTTGTGTGGCATATTCATTTACTTTTTACAGCATTACGATTTTTCAAATCAATTTTACGGTAAAGCGTCTATGATGTATTTTTAATTTGAACGGTATGTTTTTTGTGGTGAACAACTTACGTAAAATCCATTAGGCTTCCAAGCACTCCACGTACATCTACTGGCACTGATTCCATGACAAACGCAGATACAACTGTCGAGCTTATTCCTGCGCGTATGCCGGCTATAAATTATTCGCATACTCTCTCACTCGGTCAATATCACTCTCGGCGACCAGTTTAATTTGATATAAATTAAAGAAGGGGATAGGTTATAAATGCGTTCCCGAAATTTGTACATGAACGAGTAAAAAAGCATTCGTTACAGGTGTTTAAATAAGCTGCCGGAATATACAGTATTTTTTGCTGGCTCGTATTGCTTATGCCCTCCGCAAACACCAGAGAAGATAACTAATTACTGTTAGCCGTTCGAGCTGTTGGCCGAGAGAGTGTAAACCGAATACTACTGTCTGGTTGTAAATATACTTTAGTATAATACGTGATAAACGCCAAACAGCTAAATGCTGTCCTAAATAGTAAAGTATACCGACCGGAAACACTGCGAAAAATGGTTTCTAAATATTTAAAAAAATTTGCGTTTACAAATTTCATTCCAACGTAAAAGAAAAGATAAAATATTGATAAATGATATCTCACTACAACTGCAATTGTATCTTTTCCGTTCTCCAATGAACATGAAATAGAGTAAACACTGTTTTAAACATGAAAACTCTCATTCTTGAAAACGACTTAATAAATAAGCGATCTTAAATTTTTGCCATTTGACTAACAAAATTACAGTATTCGATGGAAAAATGCAAATCTACGATAACCATGGAGTATAAAGAATACCAACAATAAATACATATAAATAAAAAATCAGCAAATCAGTCTTTACACAGAAATCGCGCGATAAATAGCAATTCGGGCAGAACGGCAAATTTCGCAACAACATACAACACTCCACTGATAATTGCCAACGGACAACAAATAAAGCCAAGTGTTGCCTTGCGTCCCAAGCGATCTGCAAAAATCGGAGACACTACGCTGCCAACGAGTTGACCAACAGCCAATAAAGCAACAAACGTCGACCACAACGTATGTTGGAAGCCTAAAAACCCATAGCTGTGTGCGCAACAATTATTAAAGTAAACAACCCACGGTAAATAAATAAAAGAACTAAACATATTTGTTTTATAGTTTCTTTATTTTTAATTTTTTGTTTATTGGAATTTTTTAACAATTCAATGTACAGACCTGGATTATTTTTTCATACACAGTGCATGAACAGAACCGTAACCAGGATTCTATTTAAAGAGAATATAGCCTGATGCAAGTCTTCCTTATCTTTAAGTCTTTGAAAGTATCTAGTTTAAGGTCCTTGCGAAATTTCGAAAGGACATTTATATCTCCCATTCCGTTGTAAATAACCTTGCCATTGTGTATTAATGACTGTTCCTGTATGTATACTGAAAGCAAGACACTGTAGAAAATGTAGCTAATGTAAAGATTAAGGGCGGAACGGTTTTCTACCGGGCCGTAATAGAAAAAGCTTTAGCTTTAGACAAATTTTTTTACTTGGGCTTAGGTTTAGGTATAAGCTCATTTTTACGTTTAGGAATATGCTTATACTACTGTTACGCCCTTGTTGTATACATTGGTCGAAAATGCAGAAAGGTAAACAGATACAGCAGGCGACAGCAACACAATGTCAGCATTTGTAACAGAAAGCACACTGACAGCTTTGGAATATGAGTAAGAGCTAAACGTGGGCAGATTTGCTGCTCAAGTATGGAGCAAAGCTTTGAAACCGATGAGCAGTTGTAGATATTAAAGTTGAGTTTAAAATAGTTAAAAATATCCCGTATTACATAATACCAAGGTAATTCGTACCGTAGTCTGTTCCGTACCTTCTATGGGTGACGTTGATAATAAACGAACTTATGAGCGATTGCGGATTGTTAATGACTCCAGAAAAGTAGCCGAGCGGTGCGTAGTATAAAATCGACAGAAGCGTTGAACAAACGTATAGTTTCCATCGCACACAACACATATTTTGAGCAAATATTAATTGTACAAAAATATAGCATGAAATGCACAGAAAAGTAGTGTGAAAAACTCTCTAAGTTAATTGCACAAAATGCTTATGACCTCAAATTACTGTTCTAAAATTAAAGCATGAAATACGCAAATAATACTTGCGAAGTGTACAAATGTTAAATGTCACAAGCAAATAGTTAGATTGCATAACCTGAACTGAACTTTTGTTTTGGATCAAGAAAGCATACCGACCACTAGAGCATCGAAGTGTCGCTCCGAAAGCCTTGCAAAACAAAATTTATTAAACTACAATTTGTGACAAATTTAGTACTAAAATCATGTTTCTTTTCTCGCTAGTAAACTTTATTCACTATTACGTTTCACGCGTCCCAGTCAGAAATTTCAAATAATTTATCGAAAGTTAACTGATGCGATTATATAAAGCCCTATTCACGCGTGCAAGTTTTTGCAGAGAGAACTCGCAGCTAAATCTTACTAGAGCAACATTCAGTTGCAAATATTTGCATAGAACTATACTTTTCATTCTGAGTCTTGACATGAAGTTATAGGAATTAGTAGCTGCAAGAAACAAATGTCGCGTGAAAAAGGCTATACTTGAAATTTCTTGACTTGAAAACGCTTTTGAGCCCTACATTTTTATTTAGTGTTTAATAGATGTAAAATTAACTACGGTCACCATCGCAAGTTTGATAGTTGAATTATTTCAAGGTCCTTGCATATAAATTTAAAAATTTTGAATTAATTGAAGAAGTGTTCGACAGCAATGTTTCAGATTGCCCAGTCAAAAGTCAGGTGCAAAAACTTCAAGCGACGTGGAAGTGTGTTCCACAAGGCCCGTAGCCAGCTCGCCTTGTTAAGACGTCTAAATCATTTTCAGGAGGGTCATACAAGAGTTCTTAATGACTGACAAGCAAGGATGACAATTTTCTAGGGGGGTAAATTTATTCCAGAGAAGCTGAGTCCCCCTGGCCGCCGTCTAGCTGCGGACCCGGTTCAAACGTGCCAATTAAATTTAGCAGCATAAAAATTTCAGTGAAATTATTTGCAGCTGTAACAACTTAATTGATAATTTGTTATCGAACTTGCACATGCCAGTTGCACGTGCAAGTTTTTGGTACAAAACTTGTACACGTGAACAGGGTTGATGTAATATAAAATACTGACTTAAGTTCCATGAACCGTTTTTGTAAATGTCCTTCTACCGAAATTTTTTCCTCGAAGGCCAAAATTCTAATTATTAATAACTACAAAGAAGTGTAAGTAAGTATATTAAAACTGTTTTTTAAATAGCATTAAAATTTTAGCAAGTAATCAGTTTTTTGCGCCTAATTTAGTTGTAAAATTACATTTAAGCTTCGCAGAAAACATTATTTCAGATCCCGCCTGCAACAATTTTGTTAAATCTTGCTGTAAATGCAACTACAATGATATGCGATAAAAAGCTTTTTGTTCACAAGTATATATTATTGTGTAAATAGAAGTTTTTGGGCTGTTGCGCATAACAAGATGAGTGGTTTGTATGATAGCTGTATACAAGGCATTTGCAAGCACCTAAGTCGAGCATTTAGAAACTGCAAGCAGACACAATTAAGGTTAAAATAGCTGGTTAGTAAATTACTGGCACTACAGCATACTGCGGCGAATCCAGAACAATCTAATAGGGAAGCCAGCGCGATATAAAATAATTAAAAAAGCGCAAAAGAAACATCCGAGAAACACCAGTCGATAACAAAATTTTGTAAACCAAGACTAGCAAAGTTTTAAACTCGCTTATATGTCATCAGAAATTTCTGCATACTATTGCTAAAAAATTGATAGCCCTTTAGCACGTAGAATCGACAATGGGTCTGATAAACGCTGCTAAACACATGGTTGCCGTCATTGCAATAGCATTACGCTTACATCGAAGTCCGTAGTCAGCTGTCTTTGCTAGGGGGCCTAAAATTTTCAGAAGGGGCATACAAGGATTTTTAGTCAACCGTTTTTCCAGGGCCCACCATGCCTGCCACATCTTTGGATACAGGCCCGCTATATACATCACTACCGTGATGAAAATTATATTATCTGGTTTTACTACGTAAGCTTAGTGCTGGTTGCAAATTTAAGTACTGACGTTCGCGTTACTAAATTAAAGCTAACGTTTGAATCATTGAAAAAGAGTGCAACAGTATTTATAGCCATTTTACCAATTTTTTATGACATATCTGTTCCAAGAAGATAATTGCTTGCATTTTTAGCCATTACTTTAAGTTGGTCCTTTGAAATCACCTTGTAAAACTAGACGAAAAAAATTTAAATTTTGGGGATTGAAATTTTCACAAAACGCTCATAATTCTGCTTGAAACAACGATTGAATTTGGAATTTGCAGTAGTTGTACTAGTAGTGGTTGTAGTAGTGGCATAGTCTTTGTGCAATACTGGTCGTATTATTTGCTCCTTATAAGCTTGCCCACAAGCATATCATTCACATAGTGTAGTTCAAGGCCGCTTTTTAAAAATACTGTGAAAACTTGCGTTACAATAGGCTCAGCTACCGTTTATGGTACCTCAACTGAATTTATGATATTGTACTCTGAACCTCGAGCCGAAATCGTTTGTGTACAGTACTCTGGGTCAACATATGCTGCAATTCAGTGAATTGGCTTTTGTACAGCTTCTCCAGATTTACGCGTAACTTGGGTTTAGGAAAAGGTTTATCTATGCCCAAGCCTAAGCTTTCGGAAGCCCATGCTTACGCCTTAATCGTACATGTGAAAGCGGGTGCACGAAAGCCCGGCGCGTTTTGGCCGTAAGAATTTGTTTCGTTTGCGTTTTTGTAAGAAGTGAAAACTGTTCCCGTTTTCAATTTTCCGCAAACTCTTTGTTTTTTCACTACTGAAAGCTTAGGACTAAACAAAAGCATTGTTGGCGAAGGTGTAGGCTTAGGCATAGGTAAGCCTTTTCTTAGTCATCAGTTTGTTTCTAAGCGTAAGCCTAAGCCTGTGCTAAATGTAGGGGCAAATGGGTACTGTTGTGATCTGAACGAGATGTGGGTGGCTGTTACTCCTTTCCAGAGAGTGTCCCCTCGATTTTCTGTTCCAGACTCTTAATTGGTTTTCAACTCAGCTGTCAGCCACTTCCTATGATTTTAGTTCATTTCTTAATAGAAAAATACCTACTTTAAAACCTCAATATTTCACTATCTCCAGAGGGTGCCCCTGTTATTCGGTTACAAACTGTTATTTATTTTTAACCCGCCCGCCACCGCCTTTCGTTACTGATTATATCCGGCATTGCAACTAAGTATAAGTTGAATTATGCGTTTATTTGTCTTGTGTCAATAGCTTGAGCGATAAAGCAAGATTATAATTAGAAATGTACTTTCAAAACTTAAGTACGCTTAAAAGTGTCAAACCCAACTTAATTTGGTCCTGGAATCATTTATGCGCTACAATTAGGGATAATTGACATTTTATGAACTCTAATTAGGGTTCAGGAACTCTATCCGCTTACGGACTCTTATTATGGAAACGGACTCTTATTGATTGGAACTCAAAATGGGGACCCCCTCTTATTACCCCCTCTTATTCGGGTCACTACAGTGTGTATATTATATCCAACTTTATATCTCTAATTAGTAATTTTGGTTTCTATTAGTTTGCAGAATCTAATTATGGATACAGACTACTTGTGATTCAGACTCAGAATATGGATCATACGCTAATATTAGTCTCATCCTGATATTTTGGGTCGATACAGTACAAGAATCCAATTTTCTGCACCTGACGGTTCGCGTGTATTTTTAGAATCCGATATATAGGTTTATATACTTCCTGCTTCCAGCTTTGTTTCAAATGCTCACTAAACCCGGAACCTGTTAAGTTGATTCTATACACTTTGGACTGTACTGAAAAAAATGATTTTGACCTCAGCTTGGTTAAGCAATACTTTATCATTCGACAAGTGATTCCCTGAGGATCTTATATATTTTTGTCTCGCCTTCATATATTGAAGATATTCTTTTTAAACATACTTAGGGTATGTTATACCGTTTGGTTCCGGATTACTTTGTCTTTTTATCATAGTGTATACCGTTTGAACTAGCCGATTTCTTAGAAACTTTAATATTTTTTGTATATTAAACGATATTTGCTCAGTTATTATTTGCCAAATTTTTGCCTAGTACAGCTTAAACAGGAGTCGTAAGATAATCATGATTATTCTTATCTTTGCAGATTTTTTTAAAACAATTGATTGAATAGTATTGGAATGCAATCTTGTAGAGATTTTGTGCCACTGTTTTCTCTATCAATTGTCATTTTACAAATAGTTTCAACCGTGTTCTGTTTCAGTTTTATTTATAAATGTTGTATTTTTGAATCCACAGTCCCTTAGTTTCGCAAACAAAATTGTTTTTCTACAAATCTTGGCTCGCTAAAAGCTAAACTGCCAGATTTTTTGTTGCAAAACGCCAAGTTTAAACGCATATTTGCAGCTCATGTTTAAAAGTGCTTCAGTATAGCGGTTTTAACATAGAGTAGTTAAGTTGACCGCAAAGTTTATAAATTGGTATTTAGTTAAAATTCTTATATATAACGTAAAAAATTAAAATAGTTAATTTTGTTTAAACCTAACGAATGTTTATTCCGCAGGTATCCTCCAAAATTATCTAAATCGACCCATCGTGGCACCATGTACCAAGGCGCAACACTGTACTAAGTATTTTTTCCGTTCCGGGCAAGAAGAAATCACTACTGATCCTTACCCACATATTATCACCAGAGTGTTGTATACACAACGCACAGTACATAACAATTCATGCTCGCATGCGCAGTGCAAAATCTCCACAAGACGTGAAAATCATCTGGGGACGTGCGCTAAGCATGGTTCTATATACGCGTTTCGTTCGTGAGCTCCGGGGTTCGCAAAATAGCTTTAATAATTTATACCTGACATGAAATAGAAAATATTTATGTAGAAAAATGTTCATAAATTAACACTTTTTAAATTTGCTGGGTTTAATGAGCATAGGTATATTAATGATAAATTAGCTACCAGTGTTCCACAGCTTTGCCATAAACTACAGAGCATATTGAAATTATCAAATGCTTTATAATTTACTGTTATGCGTTAATTTATGCGTCGAAAAACTTTAATTTCATTAGCAAAACCAATTTTGGGACAAATTGATCAAGCAAATTCACGACAATCAATAACGCCTTGCTAATTATTTGTTTACCTCTCGCGTTCTATAAGCGTGACTATAGGTGGATCATATATCGCCTACAATAGTCGCTTAACTTAGGCCCGTAGCCAGAGTGAAGCCGAAGAAGATCAGCCTCTTCAAGCCAATTTTTTGGCGGTTTATAGAAATTGTTTGACACCATTTTTCGACGTGAAATCAACCGCACATTCTTCGTAAAATTTACAACCTCCCCACTAGCGTGTTGTTCTTGGCTTAGGGCCTGAACTAACGGTTATGGCTTTTAAACAGCGGCGCAGCACTGTGATCCAGTTGAATTTCACGTTATGCATCTAAGATAAAAATATTTTAATACAGAAATTTTTCGCTTTATCGTTAATTATTAAAACAAAGCTAATCTAGTGCCTTAACCTTATTAATACAGGTGCGGCTGCGAGAGATATATAACAGCATATTCGGTTCTGTTTATGCTTGTGGTAAAAATCAGTGTTCGTTTCAGTTTAATAAGTTATAAAATACCGGAAAATTTGTCTTTTTCACGGTCTGCATAGTGTAGTTTTTACTCACTAAAAATCATCCAGTATTTGAATACATATGTGCTGTGCAGCAATAAGAAAAAAAAGCGGTGAGATTAATTCTAAAACTTAAAAGTTATTTGTGCAACAGCTATTTTTTCTTTAAACAATTTTCAAAGTCCTTTAAATATTTGCATACGTCAATTGTATTGGCACAAAAACTAAAACCTCTTTAAGGTTTTATACTGCAATATCTACGTTTCTTTTCCGTTATCGTTATTTTGATCACTATTCGTTTCCATGTTTACTGTTTGTTTACACCCTGTCCTGTCAGCAAGTCATTTATTGGTCTTTATAGCCTGAGTATAAAGGGAGTAGTCTTCTTCGCAAACAGAACTGGAAAGCACCGTTAACGTTATTTTGATCACTGCCCGTTTCAGCTATTTTTACCATTTGTTTACACCCTGGCAGGTCATTTTGCTGCAAGTTGGTCTTTATACCCTGAGTTTAAAGTGAGTAATCACGTTCCCCTAAAAGTTTCGATTTTCAAATAGACCTGGTCAGCAATGTATTATGTGTTAAAAGTCAATTCAGTCATCTTATATCTAAATATGAAGTCAATAGTACTGTGTTTTTCCAATTTAAAAATATAATAATAAAAAACATTAAAGTATTTTTAACTTTTTGGGATTGTATTTGTTGTTTTGAATTGCCAAATATGGCAGAAAAACCTGTAGTCTATAGATTCTGCTGTAATTTTGGAAGATTCTATGTTTATCATCAGAACGTAAAATAGCATAGGCAAATAAAAAATATCATTCTGGTTTAATATGTGCAGGAGAACTCAATGCCCGAATAAAGTTGAGTTCCAAACGTTAAAGTATGCTTAAGCTTTGAAAGTACATTCTTCAGTAATCTTGCATTATCGCTCAAGTTTTCGATACAAAACTAATAAACGTTTAATTTAACGGATACTTGCAGTATCGGATATTCATCAGTAACGAAGGGTGGCGGAGCGTGGGTTAAAATAAATAACAGTTCGTAACCGAATAACAGGGAGTACCGTCTGGAAATGCCAAGTACATATTAGTGCCCCTCTTATTCGTGTCAATACAGTACTTAAAATGATGTTTAATTGGCTAAATTTTAGCAAATTAATGTAAAATGTTGTAAATCTTGTGGTTTCACGCTTATTTTTTATACAATCTTGCCAATTTGTTCCTTATAATTATACCAAAACTTAAAACAAAACGCACGAAATAAATAAATTTTGTAAAATTCAGTAAAATTTCACTACCGAAATAGGCAGAACCTTCGGCAGAAATTCTACCGGAGCCGGAGCCGGATGTTGATTTTCAGCAGCCGTTGAACGAGGCAGACCTCTAATTGTATCTCGGTACACAAATATCTGAACAAGTTTTTAACTACCCTTTGATTCCTGCTTCATGTTCAAAGAACTACATTCAGCATTGCCAAGAGCAAAGGCAATAGGAAATTCAAATAGATTTTATATCCAATACTGGATTTGTGGGACGATTTTCTTTGTTACGAAATATCTGAACAAGTTTTTAACTACCCTTTGATTCCTGCTTCAGGTTCAAAGAACTACATTCAGCATTGCCAAGAGCAGAGGCAATAGGAAATTCAAATAGATTTTATATCCAATACTGGATTTGTGGGACGATTTTCTTTGCTACGAACCTATTGAATAATCACGGCAGATTTGAACGAACTACGTTTATTTTTTCAACGCGTAATTTATTGCGAAACAATCTATTCGAAATTCTTCACAGTGTTACAAAATTATATATAGTAGTAATTCTCAGTTATTAATTTTTCGCTTTATTATTTAATTTTACATTATTTTTCCTAAAACAAGTAGCAGAACGTTGAAAGGCTTCTTGAGTTTCAGTTCAAAACTTATATTGAAATTGCAAAGCAAAGAGTATATAATCCAGTATTATTTTACCCCCAAAGCTTTAAAAATTCAGCGTAAAAATTTTAAAAAGGCTATAAGCCAGAAATCCAATGTAAACACCATTTGTAAGGAAAGGGGTTTTGGAGTGTAGGTGTATAAAAACATATTTGCTGAGAACCCAAACTCGTTGCATTGGTTATCAATAAGATTTGTTTTCATGTTGACGCTTATGTTATCACTTTAAATATTTATTAAGAAGCCATAGCTAAAATAGGAAAATTCCTATGATTAAAGTTACGTTTTACAATCAGAACTCTCGCAACGCAATGTATTACCTAATAAGATTTTAAGTTAGACCATAAAACGTACCTCTATAGTCAGATAGTGAACAAAATCTTTATCGTTCAGCTTAGCTTTGCAAGCTGCATCAGGCAATTTATAAATTGCTAAACGTCATGACAGTAACATTTCGGTCGTTAGATGTACGACTTTAGGGCTGCAAGAAAATACAATTTTTTAAAAAATTATATTTGGGTATGTAAGTCAACAAGGCCGATCGTAACTTCATGAGAAGCATAAATATTCAACAAGTCTAATTTTTAAGAAATTTTATCTGGCTATCAAGAGATCTGTTGAAGTCATAGCTTTATGAGAAGCATAAATGTGCAAAAAATGAAAAAAAAACCTGTTTAGTGGGCAATGGCCGGTTGGAGGATAGCGGAAAAAGACCCCACATTTGTATATTTAATTTTATTAATTTAATAGTTCAATGTACATGAGCATTTACTAAGGCGTGAACTATGAACACCTACACAAACGTCAATTTGAAACAATGTCACAGCCACGCTTTGTTTTGTTACGACTTTCCTAACCAAAATTAACCCTTTGAACAAAAACTCATTGAAGGTTTTCAAGTGCAACTATGGGCTTCTTTGTACCATCGTCCACAGACTATAGGCTTAATCAAACATTACTTGTCAACGTGGTTGCAGTATTTGCAACCGAGGCCAACATACTTCCTGCAAAAATGCAGTAACACAACTATGCATATTAACTAAATTAATTAATACATTTATTTCGCATACGTTTATATATATTGAGCTGGAATGTTGCCCAAAATACGTATGTGAGTCGTTCCAGCTTTAATCATATAGATGTAAAAGAACCACACGAGCGATGCGACTGAGAAGCCAAAGCGTGGTATATTAAGTTGCGTAGCAGTCACTTTCGACAATTGTGTACACTTATTTCTAAATTCAAAATAATTATATTTCAAAACGTAGCCAAGTTTTGTCTAAAAAATTAAACTAATGCAAGCTGTAGAAAATGTCAAATGCACACCGCTACTGATAAATCATCTAAATGTGGTTGTTTTGCTATAGTAGGCAAATGTTCAGTAGCAGTTCTATACCTAATACACATTTCGTTAGTGCTCAGAG
Source organism: Enoplolaimus lenunculus (assembly GCA_030248215.1). Classification (NCBI taxonomy): domain Eukaryota; kingdom Metazoa; phylum Nematoda; class Enoplea; order Enoplida; family Thoracostomopsidae; genus Enoplolaimus; species Enoplolaimus lenunculus. The sequence continues at coordinate 76,314 of JASANG010001061.1, read as the reverse complement.
AGATCATACTCCATGGTCTGTTAAATTTTTGATCGCTGTGAGTGCTTTCAATAATTATAGACTGCCAATATCAAAAGAAACCACCCGAAGATTGAAGTAAACAATACATAAATACTGTGCTGGATACTTCTTAAACAGAGCGACATGCCAAGCTTAAGCTTAAGCAAGCTAAACTACGTTTTGGGATTTAATTGTTCGTAACGGGAGATTTCGACCGCGCAGCTAAGAATTTTCAGGTATTTTTTATTGTTTGTACTGTGAATTCGATCTGAAAACCGTTTTCCTGTTTTGTTCACACGTCCAGGGGGCGCTCAATTTCCCTAAAAATCATCCAAATAGAAAACTTTTAGCCGCGCTTATAAACTCCTGCGATATCATGCTCAAACATTTTTTATGAGGGCATGCATCAGATTTTGATTACTTACAAACAAGGTTGAAAATTTTATAACGGTGGCCGAAATTTTTCTAACGGTCTCAACCCAACTCACCTTCGTCGGGTTAATATGGGCATGTAGATAATGTTCGATCTCCTACTCTGAAATTGTTGTGTACCCCTGAGCATGCTGAGCTGGTTTACAAGCCTTTCCTTAGCTGGTATGATATACAGTGTTCAGTTCACAACAGTTTTAGTTTAAGTAATTCTTTACCGTACCCTTCTACTGCGTTCCAATTTTCGCTGAGGATTAAAAACTGTACACTCAAATGAGTGCATGCCACTTACACACACTTTAAACGGACAAATTCATTTAATGAGGAACTACAAACTATTAACCTTCGTGACAAATTTCGTGCTCAACTTTTACTAGTACCAGTTTTAATATAAGAAGTTTAACAGCGTATCATAAATGGCTGTAAAATAAGTTGTCATTTTGAAGCCGATATCAACTATTTTTATACTGCATTTATTTTGTAATACTGATGATACAAGCTCTATATCTTCTGTTTTTCGGTGTGACAGTGCTAAACTTGTTAAATGACAATAGAAAATAGTTGCAAAATATAGTTATGCGAATAAGTGTGGCGCTATATTTATAGTCATGCGTTTCTGTACGTGCGGCGACGAACAACGACGCACTGCCGGCGACGGACAACCACGTACTTAGATGGTCGGTGACAGACGGCGTCAGATGGCGTTAAATCTTTTAAAAAGCATAGCGCCACAAGTTTGCCCTGCAATCCAGATATATACTTGGTTTCAGAGCATTAACAAATTATAAACGCTATAGTTACCAAAAATTAACCACTGTATTAAATATGAATAAGCTGCAACGTTACAGATGCTGTGATTATCAAAGAGCAGACTCCATGATATGCTAATGGCAAAATCAAACGAAATGGAAGGTTAGTTTTCGAGTCAGTGCTATTTATCTGAAGTCAAAAGATCGACATTTTAAAATAATCTTCAGGAACAATTTAGCATACTTATGCTTTTAGATCTAAAATTGGCAGGCTTGACTATAACGTCGTTGACGGTCTAACCCTTCTTTGGCGAATGAATGCAATTGGCTCATTTTTGTATTTAGTTGATACAGCTTCCATTGTTTAGTTCGCACATGTCAACTTTTCTACGATTTTAATGGCGTCAGGCATTGTCCGGCGATGTCCAGTATCGTAGCGCAACCTTTACTCAGAAATACTATTGCATATGTGATATCTGTGTTAACGACTAACAAATATTTGGCTGTCAGAATCAGAGCTTAATCTGCGGTCGACGTACGGCGAACGTCAGCGTCATTACAGAATTCTCGCATTCGTCTGGCCAAGAAGTTTTTCCAAGCGTTAGGAAAAAATCTATTAATAGTCTCAAAATTTTTTCTTGTCACATCTGACAATTTTTTTACTGTCTTTACCAAAATCGTTGCGCCGCAGAACTCTTGATTATTATGGCGCTACACTTGATTTCTGTTGTAACCGAGTGGTCGAAATCAACTCTGATAGATTCTCCTTGCTTTAATACTAAGCAGCATTCAATTCTTGTTTTAAAAATGAACATTCAACCGGTGATTGATTGTATTTGTTTTATTGAAATTTTACAGTAGCTTTTATTAAAGGATTTTTCTTTCACTACCGACCTCAACTCAGCTAGTTGTGTCAAGTACATGGCATAATCTTATTTTGAAGTCACCAAGTCAAAATGTTTTGTACTTTTGAGTGTCGACACAGCATTTAAAACTCAATGAACAACATCCAATAATCAGTTCATTTCGACATTGACAAGAGTGTTCCGCTGAATATAGGCTCTCGTCCCAGATTTCAAGACGGCTCAACATGGGGGTAGGCAAATCTTTAGTAGATGTATGCAGAACTAATACTTTTCTAGGAGAAAGGCGGAACTTTTGTAAAGGGGACCGAGCGTCTGCAGGGTTTTTATCTGGCTGCGAACCCGTTTTGATTTAATTTAAGTTAATTTTCATCGTATGCCAGCGTGAAAGTTGTTTTTCGCTACTTTAAAACTTTCAACGTTCCTTTTTGTATATCAGTTTAAAAAAGTAAAAACGGAAGCTTTAAATTCTCTAATGATGGCGTATACTATTTTTCGATGTGAATTTTTATAATTAACTTTTTAAGTACGTCATAATCTTCGAAATCATTAACTATGGAACATCAACTAAAATTATGAGGTTTTCATATAATTTTTTACGTAATGCTCCGATATGGTAACTGCAGCCGTCGCGAATTTTTGGTTTTTCAATTCGACTCAATGTTCAAAATGCTAGAGGTAGGTGATTGAAATAGGCCTGTAGCCAGGTTTCAAAACATGGATGGTCCCTGGCAACTCTGAGGCCGAAAAACATGTTTCCCTCATTTTCAAAACCAGATACTTCTATTAGAATTCGATGTAAAAATGGCGTTTGGCTTTTAAGCTTCCTTCACTCGCGAGGTTTCTTTTACAATCATATCTTGAGGCCCCATAACTGCCACCCATCGTTGTTAGATCAGCTGCTGCGCCCCTGATTTGTATTGAAGTAGTATTAGCTAAATAATTATTGATGATTTTGCTTTTTCAGCTTCATTTTTGGCGTTATACACAAGTTATATAGTTCAGAGCTTAGTCTTTTTTCAATTGCGCAAACACCAAAATAAACTTCAATTCGAAGTTAGCGTTGAACTTGTCGGAAACCGTTTGAGCAAACACGACGCGCTTTTCCGGTGCTGCAATCAGCTGTATTTAGTGCTCTTGTTTGAACATTCTTTTACGTCATTAATGTTGATTCGGTTTTTAGCCTTGCCTGGCAAAACCCGTACTGGCCCCGTCAGCAATTTTTGACATCTGGTTTCTCGAACATAGATATTTTTTCAACTTAAAGCTATTACATCTGCGATTAATGTAAAAGCGTAAAACTAATATTTGGTGTCAACTGTCAATCACAAAAAACTAGAGACTTATATAAGTAAAATTAATGATTTTTTAGTTGCTTTTTGATGGTTGCTCAGTATGAACCTTGAGGTTTGAAGCATTAATATATTTTTCAAACTGACTTATGATAATAACTCCAGCAGAATACCATTTTTTCGCACATGTGTTTCGTTGTGCGGTCAGCATTTGTGCTAGAAGATTTTTTCACAGCTTATTTCTGTGTAAAAATGGCAACGATTTTGGACCTTAAACTGTGTTCTGCTTGCAGAGAGGTAAAGTTACTAAATTTGAAATTCGACAAAACAGTTTAATACCAGTATGTAACTGTAAAATTTCAAAGAAAGAACCTGAAAAAACAAGCAAAAGAATAAACAACCAACCAACCAACCAGCCGACGCAACGAACGAACAATCCGACATATTGACACCACAGAAACCAAGAAATATAAGTAAAGTTGCTGGACTGTGGCACCAATTATAAGATTAGTTTCAATGTGCTACACGTGATAGCAAGAGTGCGAAAAACACTTATTAATTTGTTACTTATACAATAAAAAAATCAGCATTAACAGAACACCAGGTTATAATCTAATAAACAGTTGATGGGTTCTCAAACTGCTTCCTTTTTGTTTTGTTTACGGTGCCCTGAAGCTAAATTTTTAGGAACTTCTCACCGATTTGCACCTAGCCTAGAATACTTTTTGCTCACGTTGTGTAGCTTTTATAGGGCACGTTTTTCGATGCAATAATTCTAGTTCATTTTTAACTCACAGCTTAGCTATGTCTTTATAGAAAGTTAAAAATTATTTGGCAACTCCCGTATATGGTAATCAGACAATTTTGTGTCGTTGTTTCGTGAAAATACCATCATTCTTTTGTAGTTGTTTTCTAAACCAGTTTAAATTATGGGACGCATCTTCGCCATTTGTGTTTTACGGTGGACCATATTGTTTACGGAAAGTCAAGTTCATCTCTCGCTATAAGGAACTGGTAAATCATAAGTGATGGTAATATATTTTAAAGAATATTCTACTGACAAAACTAAGCTTAGTCTCCAAGCTGTTGCGGAAAGTTTTTGCAAAATAACCGTGTTTGCTCGGGTTTATTTTAAGACTATTTATAATTTTAAAATTAAGACTATGAGTTTTATGGCTACTACTTTACTCTTTGAATATAATAACTACGGTTCGGTTTGCCAGCTGTCGAATTTACGGGTCATAGCGAGCAGAATACGAAATTGATTTTGTTTTTCACTTTTTGTTGACAGTCTTCGTCTTTCATAGCATTGTATAAGCCAAATGTTTTTCTAACTATTTTAACTAAATTCAAAGCCTAAAAGCCGGTTAATGTTTACGTAAGAGGTTCATTGCCAAGCTGTCGGTAACCCGAGTAGCGTAAGCAAGTATAAAAGTACTTCATTCCCGGTACCGAAGCCGGCTCAACATGCAAAGGGACGCAGAAAAACTTCAGGAGGTACATGCAGGAATTTCAAATGGTTTGATACAAACGTCACTAAAACTTTTAAAGTTGTGCGATATTTTGGATGGTGCTCAAACATTTCAGCTTTCCCTTGATAATGGCTTATTCCAGCCTTTGTAATTACACGTGAGAGCCGTATACAGTCCTTTAATTTTCTCACAATTTGAGACAAGTACACGATAACGTATTCGTAGTTGAGGCAGTTATTATATCCAACGTTCGTTTCGTTTAAGACAGCTCGTGTTGCCTGTCGTAAACATTCAACATTATTAATCTATCCACATTCAAATGAAATAGCTCGAATACTGAAAGTTTCAAACGGTATAATTGTCTCACAAGATAGCCTGCTAAAATAGCCCTTATTGTCCTTTTAAGAACGGCATAAATATAGTCTTTTTGACCTGCGACATTCCGTAAATAGTACCCAATTTTCTTTTTGGAAATGGCAGTTGAAGCACAATATATGTATTAGGTCATATATTAAAAAGTGCTAGTTTTATTATATTTCCATTCATTAATCATTGTGTCACGTAAACCAAGCCGAATTTCTCGTTCAACGTCCGGAAGTGTATGTTTGAGACTAACTTTTTTGAATGTCTATTGACTAAATTTGCAAGTTTGTGGTTAATTCAACATTGTGGGATTGAATTCGGTTTGTTGCAACAGTTCAGGGTGAAGATACTATCTTTTATTTGCGGACGTCAACTTTTTTACTGGGTTTGTACTGGAGGAAATGCAACATTGGTCTATATAGTTGTCAAGGTGCAATCGGAGTCTGCGTCATGACGGGACAGAGAGCAAACGGTGTCAACCGCTGCGGACAAAGTCTTACCTTAAGAGAGGTGTAGCCTTTTTATCAGTGGCGACATGTGAACCGAATTAGTTGTTTCTGAGTTAGTATCAGTAACACGTAACTTACTGTATTGACCCGAATAAGAGGGGGGACTGATATTTATTTGACTACCCTCCTTGTTATTCCGTTACAGACTGTTATTTATTTTTAACCCACGCTCCGCCGCCCTTCGTTACTGACATATATCCGGTACTGCAACTATCCGTTGAATTAAACTATATTTGTCTCGTTTCAATAGTTTGAGCGATAGTAAAAGGTTATACTTAGGAATGTACTTTCAAAATTTAAGTATATACGCTTTAAAGTTTCGAACTCAAATTATTTGGTCCTGGAGCCATTTATGTGCTACAATAGGGTTAATTGACATTTATGGACTCTAATTAGGGTTTAGGGACTCTATCCGCTTACGGACTCTTATTACGGATACGGACTGTTATTGATTTGGACCCAAAATGGGAATCCATCCTCTTTACCCCCTTTTATTAGGGTCAATACCATATATTGCGATGAGTTGATTCTCACTCTGATTTGAGTTGATTCTCATTCCGAATTGAGTTGATTCGGCTTTAGGCTTTAGTTTATAAATCTTCTCAGAATGAGTTAAACATAGAATTCTGGATTTTGAAAGATCTAAGTCACACTCGCTGATTCAACTTATTCTGGATTAAAAATCAATTTAATGAAATTTACAGTGGCCTGTATGCCGCTCTTTATATTAGTTTGGCACCACTTGCCTGTGATAGTAAGCTGGTTTTGGATCTCTGATTAACGTGTACAACTAGTTTGCTATAACTTTCGGAATGGAAATGTTTCGCACGCTGATTTATAGATTGGTGATGGTACGCTAAGCTTACAGTAAATTTTGCTTATGCTGAGATTAGTGCCGAAATCAGAAAATTGTCTCAGATATGAACACACGTTTATAATAGCTGTTATGTTTTTTAAATATTACAAACAGAAAAGAATATAAGCATCAGTGTCAATCACCCACGTCTCCCAAAAGTTACCTGGTGTACGGCTGACATTGCGGACGTCGTGTAAGAATCTCTAGTATACATGCTTCATACGTTTAGCGACAATAGTACAACCATATTGGTGTCCGAAAGAAATCAGTTTCATTCAACATACATTCTGGCACTTTATTAATAGTTTATGTTGTACAAAGAGTGAATTGCACGGATTTTAAATTTTGCAAAAACAGCCTATAGGGAGCAATTTATATGGTATTGAAATATTTTTTTTTCACGCAGCAACGTTTTGTTGGTACCGGCTTTGTACTACATCAATGTTCAAAAAGACCGACAGTCATTTATCAACGATTTTCATCTGTCATACTTTTACAGTTTTACTGGGACTAAAATCTGTTGCAATTTATACCGAAAAAAAACTATTATGATGTTGCATTTATAAACAAATCGACTTGTTTCAGATTACATTTTGATTACAATTATAGAAAACAATTTATTAAAGCTTACGCAAATCGCGTACTCTGGACACACAATCTACTTAAAATACTTTAGTTATATTTTACTAACTATTTTATGTATAAATGTACTAAATATTGAGTGAATTTTTGCTTAAATAATGCAAATAAGTAAAACTACTGCTGTCATTTCCTGATTAATTAAGTAAATGTAAAGCTAAGAATTATATTTTCTTAAAATTAAGTGAAACTTTGCCAAGCACCGTAGTAAGTAAAATCGACACTTAATTCGGCAACTATATTTTTAGTGAGTATAAAACACACTACTGTTCTTTAACAAATTGCTTTGAGGATTGTAACCGAAATGACTAAAACTTATTAAACGGAGTTAAACTCAGGGTTGTGCAAACACAAAGGGTGCAAGACAAACGCATATGGCGAAAAGGGTCGCACAGCTGTCTGTAGTTAGCATTAAATTGCTCGACAAAAAGATGAATTTGCACAAATTTTAACATTAAGTCTGATGGGTTTGGATTTTTACAAAAGTACTCGAAAAATCAAACGGATCTAAGTTTTCAATGAAAACTCATCCTTAATTGTACAGTTTTAGGACCTATTTTTGGTGTTGTGAGCCCTATTGTTTCCCTATCGATTGTTGTAAATAATTTGTTTGTCGTCAACTTTGGTTTTATAAAATGTACCACAACATCGTTTTTGTTAAGTCGGCTTTCAACTGCGTCCGTCGGTTGTGTTCTTAAGGCTATACATTGTAAATTACAGTGAGTTGATTTTAACCCAGAATGAATTGAATTCAGAAGTTAGTAACTTTCAAAACGCAAATTTCTGAGTAATTAATCAACGCACCCTTAGTTGACTCAACGCAGAGTGTGAATCATCTTAACTCCGTGTGAATTGATACTTGCTGTTATAAATTCAGAAATAACTAACTCGCTATCTGAGAGTTGATTAAAATTTTAATTCATTGGATTATACTGTATATATTAAAAGTGTATTATAATGGCTGATTATATATATCTTTAAACATTAACCCAAGTTGCTCGTAGCCAAAAATTAATAGTATAGTTATTGTTATTACGGACAGTGCAAGAAAATAAATAAACTACCGACATCCAATGCGGAAAAATTTATGTTAGTTTACACACTGCATTCGGTTTGCTGTCAAGTTTTCCTTTGGGTATCATGAACAGAAACGTGAACTGAGACGAACAGGTGTTTAAGTAGTGGCGACATATATACCTGTTTCGTTTAGCTATCGAAGCAGGTCACAGTAATAATACAGTGGCGATGTGATTAATCACCTGTATAATGAATATTTCATCGAAATTGATTGTGTTATGCCCCATTCACACGTGCAAGTTTTTGCAGCGAGAACTCGGAGCTGCAACTTGCACAAAATACTTACATCTGCAAGTATTTTTAAAGGAACGTTCCGTATGACCTCAAACTGCAAGTGCATGAAATTCAAGATTGCTTTTTTACCGAGAAAGGCATTTTTACGAATTCCGTGCTGAAAAATTATTTGAATGTATCTAAGTCCGTAGTAGTAATCGAACTTCATTCAACTACTCTTCACACTATTTCTAGCGAACAACCTGGTAACCGACTGCACCACAGCGCCCATTAGTCTATATCAAGCAGTATTCAAAATTATATATATCGTATACAATTTTATGCGAGATGTCGACTGCAGTCATTTCTGGCATTTGTTGTTTCTCAGGTTACCTGCAATATTTTATCCTATTTTGTTTGCTCATGCAATAATGTAATTAGCGACTTCAATGAAATCTACGTGTTGTAAGAGGCTTTAAAACTATAACAGTTGTAGCACGGGTTAGCGGTCTGTGTGCAGCACCTATTACCAGTTTGTGATAGGTCTTCTATCTTTCGAACCAGGCAATGGTAAGGTTTGAAATTCAGCACGTTTGTTGCATTCAATTTACTCTACTTCTGTGCAAATTTTGAGATCTGCAATTGCAGCAGTTCTATAGGTTGAAAACCTTTTACTAACTGGTCATAAGTGCTATATGCATTTGAGAATACGGTCCAAGATATGAACGCGTGTTACTCATCAGCTGCGCAACAGATGTTTTTAACGCAAGTCGTGTGGACCGTACGAACTCGATGTCCGAAAGCACACTGCATAGCACGTAAACAGCTGACAAGTAACATACTGTCTTTAACGCATAAAATATTTTTTTTTAAATAAATTGCCCTTTGTTCAAAAAATTTCAATAACTTGCGTACACCAAGTAACTACTTTTATCCGGTTATACGATATGCCGCGCGATCTGCAGGTTGTTTCTACGGTTGCCCGGACCTTTCAAAAACGAAACTTGAAACTCTAAGTACGTTTTGTAATTCAAATTTCTAAAAAATTTAGCTTGATATCGAATGGAGTTTCTAAAAGTGATTTTGTCTTTCAAAACCGTGCCCTTTTCTGTCCAAAAATCTCCGACCGGGGGATTTGATGATAGCGTTCAAAGCCTTGGAAATTGATACGGGTTCTAAATGAGCGCAAACACCCATGCTGCCTGACGTGACAGAACCTAAACCAATTAACAATCGTAATATACGGTATAACGCATTGTAAATACATTATTATAACAATAGTAGTAATACAGGTGCAATTTTGAAGCCGATAGGTAGTACCAACCACGGAAATTTTTTTGAAAATACCTCGTTTGGGCTTTAACAACTGTTTTGTTGTTATACGCTTTAATCAAGAATATAATTTTTTGATATTTAATAATATTAAATATAATGAGTATATTTGCAAGCCTACGGACCGCGTTTCGGCTGGAACCACCTCAACTTCAGGCAAAGGTAGGTCAATAAATAAAAATAGTACCATATTGAAAGACACAAACGTAACAGGTTGAAGGCTATACTATATTCACTCAATGATATAAAGGTATTTCGTGTAACGGTTTTTGACTGGTATTTCGCAGAGTAAAGAGTGACGATATCGTTTTTGACGACTTAAATGCCTTTTGGTGTCGTCCGGCGCCGTGCAATGGATTCCGTGTCAGAAGGATGGCACTGCACGACAAGTTTAGCACCAGGTTAAGCCGGGAGAATAGTAATTGCGGCAGAGATGAAGAGGGGGGGGGGGTAAAACACCATGGGGCAGCTCGGGGCGGAACGTTGCGGAGTTGGCCGTATCATAGGGCTGGCCGCCTAGTATAAAGCAAAATGAGGTAAATATCATAAGTTGAATTTCCTTGGGTTTTCAAATTTTTACCTGAAAAGTAAACCTCAGAACATTTTTTGGTACTTTGACTTTCTAAAATATTTGTTGTCGGCCGAATTTTTCTAGCCGCTCGTTTGATAATTCCATCTAAAACTCAGCTGAATATTTGCATAAAAACATGAGATTGACATAAAAATCGCTGAAATTCTGTTAATGATTTCTGTATATAGCTGCCTTTAAGGACAAGTAGCAGCAGTTTGCCAAATATTTTGTTATTGTGAAGGGGCACTATTCTTTCTGTGCACTATCCGCACCTCGGTTAAGCAAGTTATGTGTAAGCATTTATTTTTTAAGTAAAGTAAACAGTGTTATGTTAAATTGTTCCTCTTCGAGTTTCAATTGTACACCCGTTATGTACGACCCTGCTCAATTTGTCTTTTTTTGAACATTTCTTACTATTATTACGAAAAGCATAGTTTTGCAAAAATCTACTGAAATTCGTTTACAACCGACGACTATACTGTTCGAACCTTTATATCATTTTGTCGTGTTTGCTGCTAATTTGAGCAAGCGTTTCAAAATTGGCAAAACATTGTAAACAGTTTTAGCTGTCCGCGTTGAAACCCTGTTGATTCCTAAAAATAATCAGAGGCGTACACCTAGATTTTATTTCGGTAGGGTATACATACCTCATTTAAAAATGTTTGCGAATAAGGGCAATGAGAGAAATTTTTTGTAAATCCTGTAAAGCAATATTGATCTGTTTCGGCCAGAAAATTTGAGGTGAGGTATATCTTCCTATGCTCTTATACATATGGCCTTGTGAGTAGTGCATTTCGCAGAAATAGATTGTAGTAAGTATGATTTTTTCAAAATCACATGAAATTAACAAAGGTTATGTTTGATTCAAACAATTCAGTATACACCAATAATCGTACTTACGAAACCCGAAATATATTAAGATAGCGATGACAAAGAGTCACCAACAATGAGATTAGAATTCGGTAAAGGGATTACAAAAAATAAACGAGGTTTCGCTGTACTTTCTTTGATGCAGCAACCAAAGCGATAGTCTGATGCAAACTAAAATACAAAGAAATCGTCTCTAAGTTTTTGTGTGAACCGTAGTAAAATGTCGGCTTGGTTTTGGAGACAGACATGTTTATGTTATTGCCTTTGTTACACTGCCATAATGTTTAAAGCCGACTTAATATACTTAAAATCAATATAGTGATGGATCAAGAATCTGCTGACGGTGCGCAGAATTCAATTGAAACTTAACTGCAGACGCGCAAAGACTAATATTTTTTATATTATTTTTTGAAAGTCTTCATTATTTTGGAAATCAAGTCCGGCTGGCTATGCCTGTCCGAATATCCTAGTGAACAAAAAGAAAAGCCCCGTTCTACCGTGTGACCACAGCTAGAACCTTACAGACTGGTAGACACGGATTCTAGATGACTTTAGGGTCTTTGAGGCTTATCATCTTAGTGTGCAGGTCGCTATAGTAAATATAAGCCTTCCGTTCTATAACTCACTAAGGGACTTTAAGGCTTACGGTTCGGCTTAAGCTTGTGATTTGGCTAATGTTTCTGCTTACACTTAGGTGTTGGTTTAGGCTTAGGCTTATCATCGTAGTGTACAGGTCGTTATAGTTAATATAAGCCTTCCGTTCTATAACTCACTAACCAAAATCTATCACTTTATACCTGAAACCATCAGCAAAACTCTTGAAACACCAATTTTGAACTTTTAATAAACCTATTAATACTATTGTTGCTTTAGCTGTCAGTAGTTGAAAAGTTACACTCGTTTTGAAAAAGTCTTGTTTTCTTTGTGCGGTTAGTTTCAAAAATTGGAAAGCGATGGGATACAAAACATCCTCTAAGTTTTCAACAACGACTTAGCGTGATTATTGAGTTACGGCCGAACAGATTTTGACAGCTGTTTTTGTCAAACTTTGCGCAGGTGCACTCTATGTTGCAAACGTTGTCCTATTTTCATCGGCAAATATTAATGTATTAAAGTTGTTCAATTTTAAGCCCCAATCAGACATTTTTCGTTCTTACTTAATACTAAACCTAATCATCTAAAGTGTATTGCTCGAAGTATCAAAAAATTTTTCATTCAAACCTGTGCGCCAGCAGATCTTATATTTACACAGGAATCTGGTTCGAACAAATGTTTTTGTATGTCATTATTTTTTGGGGTTGCTGAATAAATTTTCGATGTATTTCGTTTACTACATACTGCAACTACCTTCTTTTTGTTTTAATTAACCTAAATCAGGGTATAGTAAATTGGTGTTGAACTAGTGGATATGTGAACGAAACTAGAAAACTCAATTGTACCCCAGCAAGTGTCAAGATTTATTTGGTCCATTTGCCAGGCGACAGTAGTTAGCATTTATGAAAGGCGTGAAATGTTTTGATTAACAAAAATAATTATAGCTATTTGCACTGTAAATTCCAATGAGTTAATTAATCAACTCAGACTTAAAGTTAGTTATTTCTGAGTTAATAACAGTAAACTTTAACTCACTCTGAGTTAAACTGATTCTCACTTTGAGTTGAATTGACTATGGGCGAGATGCTTAATTAACTCAGAATGAATTGAATCAACTCAAAATTCTGAGTTCTGATAGTCCTAACTCAGACTGAGTGATTCAACTCATTCTGAGTTAAAATCAACTCGCTGGAATTTACAGTGTGCGCATGTTCTTGAAGCATACACTGTCGGCTATAAGTGGACATGGATTCCTTTCAGCGAACCCGCAAACCCGTGTTTGCGAATAGTTGTCCGGCTTTAAATGTTTTGTCTTCTGATGAACTCAGGTTTCCTTGAATTGTAAAATAGTTACGAAAAGAATTTTGTTATATAATTCGTTTATGCGCCGTGCACAATATAAGTGTGTTGACCCACCTCAACGCGTGCCACAAACCGGCTTGTGACACGTGTTGAGGTAGGGTCAACGAAAAATTTTCGTTGAAATAGGGACAACAACCACTCGTTAACCGTGGGCTATGACAAATTTTGTGGGCTGGCCAATTTTATACGGTGCACGGCGTATTATTTTACATCCTGTTCTAGCATAACTTTTTCTGATTCGATAATTAAATTGTTGTTGGTATGAAAAATTTTCAAAACGAAACCATTTTTTGGGCAAACGCTAGCTTGAGAAACGCTTAAAACGTTTTTATTCTTGCACTGGCAACATTTATATCTATGTGCTGGCCTGGAGTTTAGGTTGTCTCTTGGTAATTTATTTATTTCAACATTTTCAAGCGGACTGCCTCCAGCTGATATTGAATTTATGTTTGAGCATCTTTTAATTCCTAGCCATGAATATTGTCAGGCAGTATTCAGTTTGAGTTTGATATATGTTATATGTGTTCTTTTAAGTAGTAGTTAAAGAACTAGGAAGTTTCCTATTTAGATTACAATACCAAATGGTAAGTAAGCTGTACATCTACCAATATCTAAAACGAATCTAAGTACACGCTAAAGTGTGGATGCTTGCTTTAATATGAAACGATTTTATTACTTGCATTTGCGCACTATGTATAATAAATTTTTGGCTATTCAGTGTCAAAAAGTTTTGAGTACAAGCAGTCAAAGTTATTGTAACGTCACGCCGTAGCCAGCTCATCTTGCTAAAAGTGGGCTAAAATTGTTTCAGGAGTGGCATACAAGGGTTTTCGTTGACTTACAAGCAAGGTTAAAACTTTTCTAGGGGGCTAAGTTTTTTCCAGTGGGGCTGAGCCCCCATGCTCCCCCTTGGCTACGGGCCCGTGTTACGTGTTGAGGGCGGAAAACTGCTATTTTTGTTAAGACCTTTGCGAACAGTAGTGCAGGCGTTAGAATTGACTGCCGCTAGAGCGCCAAATGTGATCACAAGGCAAAACCAATTGGTGTAAGAACAAACCGCAAAAGCAAAACCACGCTCAATAAACCAGCGCTAGTTTTTGTCTTGTATTCACAAATGGCGTCAAAAACTTTCAGTTAAAGGACGTGTTGCGCATAGTCCTTTTCTGAGCGTTCCAGGACCAGCTAAGCGCTGGAACCTTTTCTCAAGCCGGTCAACCATGTTCGATTTCTGATTTCAGGAGTCCGCAACCAGTCAAGATTTACCGCTACTTGACGCGGAAACCACTACCCGGACGCTTGACCACCGGCAGAAATCGTTCTCATCTCAGGTGACCCTTGCATCAGCAGAACCTTCGCCACAACCAGCCATGTGGTGTCCAGTGTATATGGACTCAAGTTGGCGTAACTGTCACTCTCTTTACGACCGTGCTGGCCTCAAACACGCTGTTCCATTCCTTCTACTAACCGGATATTCTCTTATTGGAGGTGTGGTATTTTTCTGCATTGAATGCCCTAGAGAAAAACAACTGATTCAACACGAAGACACCTATATTGCGTTAAGTATTGCAAATGTAACGCAACTGCAGCGTGTAATTGCAGAACGCTTTTGGGAAATACATATGGAAGCTTCTGCGCATAATCGCACCCGAATCTGGTGTCATAGTAAAGTGTTTGACGCGTTGCATTGGTATAACGAAAGTTTGATTGAGGTTGATAATTGGTTATCGAAATATGTCAGGCCGTTACGCGACCCACAATGGGACAGCCTGTTGAATGCGGTTTTCTACTCGGGAACTATCTATACAACGATAGGTAAGTTCGATTATGATTATCTGACAAGCGTTGATTTTTGAAATATTTGCACACGAAAATGCTGGTACAAGCGGAATAGCTTGCTCCATATTTTACGCTGCATTCTATAAACTCGGCGGTATAGTAACAGCAACGCGACAACAACAAAAACACTTGAAATCGGTTTCAGAACCTTTACAGAATTGCAAAACTTTTATATTTCGTGAAATATTTGCGGTTTATGAAAAAACCCTTGATTCCCTAAGTTTTGCTATTGCTTCACAGTATGCAAAAGTTTTGAATTATCCTATTGAAATTTTATTGGCAAATGTAAAAATGTTGGGCTGCCACGAGCTTTAATCGCACCGCATACAGCTGTGGCAATCCAAACGAGTTCACGGGCTCGAACCCTGATAACAGATTATGCGGAGGTATATCAAAGGTACCTTTTAATGATTTCTCACCTATACAATTTTCTTATTATGCATTAAATTTTCATTAATTTGAGCCCACGCTTTTTATCCTGAATCCGCCCATGTATAGTTGAACTGATTTTGTTCGCACTTTCAGGATACGGAAACATTGTTCCGGTTTCAACCCTCGGCCGCATTCTCACCATGACGTACGCATTTTTTGGCATTCCAATAATGTTTCTTGTCCTTCACAAGCTTGGCAGGTTATTTTGTATTTTACTACTGAAAATTTGGGAATTTCTCCTGTTTATCGCGCAACGTTACGTTCGTTGCCGATGTTTAAGCCGCCGACGTCGTCGGCGTCACAGCCAATCAAAATCCGCCGCAGGTCTACCGTCCACCAACCAATCAGCGTTAGCCACGGCCGCAACACAAATGAGTCAATTCGCAGCGATTGGTCAAAAACAGGACGAAGGATCGCCGTATGATGAAAAATTGCCTGACGATGGAGGACCGCCGGATAACGACGGCAATAACGATAATTTAAATTCAATGTCTGAATCTGCAATGTATCAAGAAAAACAATTTTACGATGTGCCTGTGTCACTTGCGGTTATTATTACATTTGGATGGATGTTGATGTGTTCAGGTATTTACTAAACGGTTACGTTTTTACATTTCACATGGAAATAAACTTAGCCATTAAAACAGAAGCGCGTAAAAGGAAAGAAAAATAGATGGGATATAGCACCTGTTGCAACTTCTGGTGCGATAAGTGAAAAGCACCGGTAGGGTTGAGCTATATACTTTACTGTGCCTGACGCCGTTGCATGCCGCTGCAAGCCACTGCACGCCGCCGCACCTTAAAAGATGCTACCGCCGCTGTAAAAATTTATTTATTGCTATTTTAATAAAAATATAGGGTGCAGCGTGGCGGCGTTCAGCGGCGTTCGTCAGCGCGCTGCGAGTACAGCACAACTTTTACCATGGGTTAGAACTGCCGTCTGCGTCCTAGACATTAAAAATATTGTTTTAAAAGGCTATATCCTGAACTGAAATGCTAACTGCACCCCTGGTCAGCAATAATACTGGTTTACTTTTCCCCAAATTTGAATTGGGACCTAAAAAATTTAATAAAACAACACAGTTTGTTTTCGTTTGTTTTAACCAGGATTGTTTATGATTTGGGAAGAATGGACGTACTTTGAATCGTTTTATTTTTTCTTCATATCACTTACTACGATTGGCCTTGGGGATATAGTGCCTCGTGATCTCAAAAAGATGGCAATGGTTTTTGGCGTTGTCATTATTGGTAACTACTTCAGTCATTTAAATTAGAGCAATACTTTGTTACTACACCAAGTGAATATTGATAAAATAAGCATGTCTAGATCAGAAGCCTAGCAAGGATTTCAGTTTGGAACGGGATAATTTCATGTACAAGAAAAATTTTTTACCTTTAGGATGAGGAATGTTACTCCGAAATCTGTTAATTGTGCTTTTTATGTATTGACATATTTAGATAGGAGATATATTTCGAATATCTTTTTCTTTGTATAAACCCATCCTAATGTTGTGAATGTAATGAAATTGTATTTTGAAGTACAATCGTAAAATTTGTAAAGTTTCAGATGAGGTGAATGCCGCCGCCACGGCCACTTAAACAAGATCTTTCTTGAAGTGTAGCAAATTACCGATGGTAAAAACGACGCCAATTTAATTTAAATTAAAAATTTAATAATTACCGTTTTTAAAAATACAAAATCTAAATTTAGGGCTGTCTTTGGTTACCATGTGTATCAACCTTGTCCAAGTCAAACTCGAACATGCATTTCAAGAATCAGTGCTGCTCATTATGAAAAAATATCAAGAAGCTCAGCTAACCGGTGAAGCGACTGAATTTTTGGACACCGACGATAGCGTAGACGGCACAGGAGGAGGCGGTGGTGACAAAAAAATTGCCGAAATTTTTAGTCCAAAAGAAAAATGGCTTAAAAGTCTTATGGGCAAAAAGCAAAAAGACCTGTTGATTCAAGAATGGAACAAACGTGCCGCGATGCTTGTACGCTCGACACAAACCGAAGAACCAGTATGTTTGCTCAGTGAGCTATTAGCCATTCAAAATGAAGCTAACGCCGATGTCGCTCGTATCACAGAATTACTTCAGCAGCAACAAAACCGCAATCGTGAGCAACAGTCGCAACTGAACACTGTGCAACAACAACAAAAACAACAACAACAACTGTCACACCAAAATGCTACGGTGACAAAATGTTTACAATATATTGAACGGTCAACGCAAACGGAACCTGTATCCGGTAAGATTTCCGACGAATATGCAAATAAGCGCACATCGCAGCGACGCGTTTCCAGCGAAACTTCAGACTATGACGACGACAGCTGTTATAATCAGTGCAACGTTTGCGAGTATAAGCGATTTCCTGATCATTCTTCGGCATATCGAAAATACCTCAAAGCAATTTATAAATATCGAGAAAGTACGTTTGAAAAACTGTTTACAGATGCAAATCATAACTGCTACGCGAAGTATGATACTAGTAATTCGTACAGCAATAGCAATAGTAAAACAACCAATACTAGTGGTATCAGTAGTAGACACAGCCTGCCCCTTAATACCGGAAACAGTGTAGTTTCATCGCGGACCGATCCATGTCTGTCATTGTATTTTCGCGCCGATAATTTGCCGCCCAAACGTAGCTATGTCAGCGACAAATCAAATCGATTGCGGCGGCGACGAAATCCACCGCTCGATGATACTGCCAGACACGTGTTAGCTGCAACACCAGATAATGTTGCTATTGATGTCCCTAAGTCATCACGGCTACGCTCTGCTGTTGATAAAGACCAACGCAAGACACCGGTAACGTTGGGGATGTCTTCTTTTCTCGGCTACGGGTCTCCCATTCCGCATAAATCGTTCTTTAAAAGTGCACGCTACTCAGTTGAAAATAGCGCAAGGTCGAAGCAGCGATCACGGTCTCCAAGAAGAACCGGACGTTTGGCTAATCTTGTCGCACGCAGCCCTGAGGCTGTTAATTTGT
Organism: Enoplolaimus lenunculus; assembly: GCA_030248215.1. Lineage (NCBI taxonomy): Eukaryota > Metazoa > Nematoda > Enoplea > Enoplida > Thoracostomopsidae > Enoplolaimus > Enoplolaimus lenunculus. Next base: position 57,857 of record JASANG010001061.1, on the reverse strand, counting down.
CTCGATATGCAGAAAAAAGTCCAAGTTCTAGTCGTAATCGTACACATTCTTCTCGGTTGACAAAAGCATGCAACACCAGTCAAATTTATAGCCCAGTCTGTCAAAATTCAGCTGTTTTTCCGCAACTGACTACAAATAACCAAATTTTCAAGCCTACTTCAAAGCAAGAAGTGTCCAATCAAAACACAGCTTATTCAGCACCCAATCACAACACAGAATATTCAGCGTGCGAGGTAAAACTTAAAGCTCAAGAATGCAATACCAAATCGAGCATATCTCAACTGGACGCAAATCATTTATCGCCAAATGGACCTTTACCCAGTCACAGGAGTCCAGTACAGCTTAAAATTTCAAAACTTAACTTTCGTCGTTTACGCAAATCGTCAATTTCTTCAATTTCTCCTATTTCGCCGACTGCTCATCATGGTTCTACAGATAGATGTGGTCCCAAATCAGGTGAAATTACTGCAAACGGATCACTGTGTCATACGTATCGGGTTCGAGCGCCGAGCACAGACTCCGACTACGATAATGTGCCATCTGGATATGGCGGGGACAATCAAGCGTTTTGTGCCAATGATGTTGGTGATACGGTTGAATGGAATTGCAGGCCGCGGTAAGCTAAAGCTCTATTCAATCGTACAAGTTTTTTTCATCGAGAAATTTGCAGTCGCAACATGCGTTTTGAGGCATGGTCAAAGATCGCTTCGGTGATCCTTAACTGCAAAATACACGGTGATTGTGGAATTGCTGTTAATTGCGCTGTGTAATAAATTTACAGCTTAACCACACACGAGAAAGTTAGGTCTGCGACTTGCTGATGCAATTTCTACGTTTAAAATTTGCACATGCGAATAGCGCTTTTACACTTTGAGTAGCAATTCTTAAGTCTTACTTTCATAACTGGTTGCATACTAAAGACCAAAAATCACACGCACCGTTTTATATATAATTTAGCATGATTAACAACAGCAACCATTGCAACATAGTTATATCATACGGGTTGTTTCTAAGGTTGTGAGCAAAGTTGAAACTCTTGAACTCACGTTTAGGGTTAGGGAACACATTATGTGTGTTTAACTGGATTTCGTTTAATTTTCCACTAAGGCTTATACGTCGCTTTATGCTCACGTTATTCAGAAAGTAAATAAAATTTGCAGATTTTCTTGCTATAACAAAGTGTCGGCTAAATAAACTAAACAAACCTGTACCAAGCAACATCCATACCAAAATTAAGTCAAACCGCTGAAACGGTTTTTCAAACCCTGCTGGTAAAAATAAATAAACTAAACTGTTCATGGGCACCGACGATCAAGAGATTGTAGCTGCATCCCCTGGTTGCATAAACTATTTTTACAATATCAAGTATATTGAGTAAACTATTGAAAAGTCTCTAGGTATACTTGCCACTGCTTTTAAAAGTTTCTATTCTATTCCATATTCGCACACCTCAATCCTATATTTTGAATGCTCAATTAAAACTGCTGCAATATTTACAACGGAAACGACTTAACAATGTAGAATACCACGTTTCTTGTTCTGCAGTTTAGTTTGTTCCATCACTTTTTGATAAATATGAAATTGTATACACCAAAAGTAGTTTTAACGATGCCAAAATTACTTATTGGTGCGATTTAGCTTCAATTATAATCGGAACGTGTTGTAGGTTTCCACTACCGTCATCGACAACGGGCGAATGGTCTGATTCTGTGAAACGTCCAACTCGTGTTCAAGTTCATCAGTCTTCAAACTACCTCACTGGTCATAGTCCTATTGCAGTTCTTTCGCCAGATGAAAAAACCGCGCAAAGTTTGCCTGATTATTAATTGTTCTGTATCAAGGAAAAGTATCGGATACTCAATTGCAAATCAATTGTAAGGGTGTAGCTTGGGGCGTGAGGGGTAAGGGATGAGGACTCCCTCCTATGGAATTTTCTCCATCGGTTTGCAAGCATTTTTCAGTTCGTAACCATGAACCTTTCCTTTTCAAATTTTCATAGGACGTGACCCCCTTCAAAAATCCTGGTACACCCATTTCCAATGATTGCTTATGCTTTAAAATCTCCTGATATGGGTTCGTTGTTACCGTACAACCGTGCACATAAAAGAACAAAATCATCATCGTGTTGGAACCAGAGGCAAATCCAGCGTTTACTGCACACAAAAAAGTATTTCTGAATTTATCTAGAAAAGTATTTTCTGTGGCAAATCTGAAAAGTTTTTCTGATATTTAAGACAATTTTTCTAAAAACAACAGGAAAACATTTATTTTTAGACTCCGTTTCAAAACTGAACAAAAATTTTCTGCTATAACAGAAATACTTTTCAACTGCACCTTGCTAACCATATTTCTTAAATGTAAGAAATTTTTTTAAATATCAGGAATATTATTTTGAGTGTGGAGGACGTTCGTACCACCTGGATTTTTTGCAAAAAAAAACTTGTAAGATCAATTTTGTTTAGATCTGTAGTGCGAGCTATTAGTTTACCTAAAACTTTTCGATTGGTAATTAATAATTACCACTAAAATGGTGCTTGGCTTCGCGCTTGCTGTATTCGCAGGATTTCGTTTACTACAGATTGCAAGACCTTTCACCATCAGAAACTCCCGAATCTGCTATTTGTAGAAAAACCTGAAGCCAACTCCTGGTACTTTGAAATATATTTCATAGATTATTATACATCTTCGTTTGCTATTGAACATAGAAAATGTGAAGGTATAACAGCCAGCGGTTTTGTACACCTTCTCCGACATTTGAGGTTAAGGCTTAGGCAAAGACTCGCCTATGTCAAAGAAGAAACGTTTGTCTAAGCCTTAATGTCAAATGTAGGGGAAGTATACCGCAGCCGTAGCAAAAATAAAAATTTACATGTCAAGCACAGCGCAGAAAACTAAAAAACAAGTCAGCCAAACCAAGACATAGGATCGGTTCCTAAAATTTTAACATGATAATTATACAGTTTATTTAGCTTTATGTTTGCTAATCGAGCCCAATAGAAGATTATCTGGAAAAAATTAATTCAGTGCAATCAATAGAAAACTTGTAGCATATTCGATCTGTTTTAACCAAAGTTTGCATTGTATATAATGTTTTTCGAAACCCTACGCATACAAAGAGAGTTGTACCTATGATTTTTTCATAATGCAGATAATTTGTTGTGGTAAATTTCATGATATGAGATATGACCTTCTGCGTGCAGAGTTGTAAGTGGGTAACGATTTCTTTACCAGGCCCGACCCGCCACCTTGATTTATACTCCATTATTTTTCCTGTGTGTTCAGAACAAACTTGTCTAATTTTCTGGTGTATTGATATTACTTAGCTTGGCGTTATGGTTTACGTCATAATTAACTGTATTGGTAAGTAGCTGACAGGGCGCATTAGAAGTTGAAGGACAGTTGAAGATATTAACAAGTTGTTCCGAAACCAGTGTGCCGCATAAAAAATGACATCCCTAAAAACGACACCTAGACAGATTTTTATGGGGGTCTGTAGCGAGCGAGAAATTTTTTTAACTCTGTATGATACGCTGTAAAAGTGCCTGTCTTCATGTCTTTTCAAAAATTTCAGGGGTGATGTATCGCACGCATGTCTCCTCGTATACACCGTTGTCTATTCCATTGCAAATATGTAACAGCTTTCTCTCAGTCGGATGGATGTAGACTTTGCTATTCGCGAAGTTCGACTGAAATAAACTGAAGCGGTACTTTTGACTATCGTCATCATCAGCTTTTGCCTAAAGTATACAGAAATCAAATTTACACATGGATCAGGTTACACACCATGTTTTCCTGTGCAAAATTGAACTAAAATTTATATCTATCAATGGTACAGAGGACTTCTACTGGCAGTAGATGTGGCTAACATAGTTTCATATACTTTGTTCGATTTTGCTAACAGAACGAGATATTACAACCCTGAATTGGAAAATTTGGTTTGTGTATACTTTTCCCAACAGGCGTAGACCTTTGAGTCCACGCTCCGGCATATTCTTAGTTTTCAGAAAATGCTTGCCTAAAGCCGAGACCTGAAAACCTTTGTCATATTCTCTTTTTAAGCCTATGCTTGAACCTGTGCCGTATTAACCTTAAATTAACCTTTAATGCGTAGGAAATGTACATAAGCCGAAAATTTTAGCCGACCAGAGACGCGAAAGTGTCAAGTGATTTGGAATTTGTTTTATGATGCAATTATTCGTTTTGAAATTTAGCTTATTGATTCGAAATACTTCAGATTAGAACTAAACTAACGTTTCTGTATGTAATAGATCGAAAAGAGTTTTACTTTGTATAGAATATTGTAGCATAAAGGCCAGGCCTATAGCCATCTCACCTTGCTAGAGAGGGGTAAAAACTTTGCAGGAGGAACATTCAAGGGTTTTCAGTCAATTACATGCAAGGTTGAAAACTTTCTAGGGAGGACAAAATTGTTCCAGGGGAGCTGAGCCTCCCTGGCCCACTTTTGCTACGGCCCGATAAAGCCCCATTTACACTTGTAGGTTTTTGCAGCGAGAACTGGCAGCTGCAACTTGCACGAAATACATGCAGCTGCAACTATTTTCAAACCAACACTCTGACTGACCAAACTGCAGATGCAAGAAATTTAAGCCACTTGCAACTGCGTTCACAGCAGCGAATTAAATTCAATAGCTTGAACTCTAATGAATAATTTGCAACTTCAAAGCTGCTTTGTGACCAAAAGGCCGCCCAAGCAATATTTTTGAAGCTGCGCATTAGGCTCCGTAAAAAACTTGACTATTTAAAATCTATTTTTGTGTTCATTTTCATATTTTTTATTATGTTGACAAAGTTCAATCGCGTCGTTCGATTGCACCGCTACAGTTGTACCTATTGTTTGACCACTGTGGCATAAATAAAGTCCATATGCGCTATGTAGAACTACAAAATATAGCCCTGGATGATATTTATTTTTTACGGGTAATCAAAAATTTACTGAATTTATAAATTGCTTTTGTTTTCTGACTGAAAACATCGAACACTTTCTGAAACCGGCTACCTACACTGTCAACAACGCGAGCGCACAGTTTAGCTTATAGTTGTGTTCAACTGTTTAGTCTGTACGTCCTTCACCTTACACTAGTTTAGTTGGCGTAGTCTATCTGATGCCTTTCCCTGTCATAAGTTAGGTAGGCCGGGGGCTCGACGGTAAATGAGGAGCGTTAACAGGCTACGATCTCATGACCGATGGCCGACAGATTCTCAGTCGAGTGCGCTTCCACTGAGACACGCGGCTTCACGCCCAACTGCAGGGAATATCCGTTTTTATGCCTTATAATAACCTCACCATTATACTCATGCATCTTGGTTCTTCCTTACATGTTTTTACCGTTTCTGCATATGAAAGCACTACATATGTATCAGCGTTTTACCAATGTGCATTATATCACGAGATTTACTTTGCCTCCATGTATCCGCATGTCACATTACCGTGTTCCGAGCATTGCGAAAAGCTACGTGTAAAAATGTATTAGGCATCCTCCTAGATTAAATTCTTTTACAGATTCAGTGACAAAAATGTGGAAACGCATAGCTATCATAGACTTTAAATTTGTTTACTAAAAAACGAAAATAGTTGTGCCTGTGGCCAAAAATTGACCAAGACGATTCAGTCTTCTGAAATGCTTTTTTGCATTTCTATCATTCAATTCACCATAATCTATTTTCCAATATATATATATAATATATATGTATGTATGTATATATATTTATTTATAGTTGTTCATAAAGTTTTCAAAGTCTGAAAATTGTCTGCATGAGTGATTAAACTTCACGCATTGGCTTAACTGGAACGAACCACAAACGACCAAAGAACACCATAACAGGCGGCAGGTTTTGTGTTACATGGTTACCCACTAAAGGCTAAATATTTGCTCAAAAATGACTTAATACCTTGTGCTACCAAAAGCAACCCCGTGTATAAAAATAGCAAGTTTTGTTGACCGTTGCATTAGTAGAGTGAGTTTTAGACTTTTCTATTAATCTCAAAAGAAAAGAACAGATCACAAATTATGTTTGTCTTTGAGCAATATTAAATTACGCTAAATTTTTGGTTTTGCATGGCTTTGTCTTCGACTTTTTATACGCCTACCATGTTGTAATTCATAGCCCTCCATCGGTAGAAAAATAGAAAATGTTGTTTTATTTCCATCCGAATGCGGTATATTTTACTATTAATACTTGACCTAATGTTTTACGCGAAACAAATATTTTTTAAATTTGTCTTGTTCGCTACTTCTGGTCCGCGTTTCAAATTTTAATTTTCGAACAACTCGCTTTTTTAGGTTTAATAGATGTTCTCCGCGAATTGTTTTATTTGACGTCAGTTTCACGCTAATGCAGTATAAAGCGAGAGAAATGAGGCAAAAAAATTTTGATGAAAAAGCCAGCCTTAGTTCGATTCCCAAAACGGTCCTATTTTCAGAAATTTTTGCTTATTTCAGCTGTTAATTCTCTCCCTGAGTGATCATTTGACAGCGTAGTATGAGTTAAAAAAATTCGATTTTTGAGGGTAAGATATTTTTTATTAAAATTTCCAAACTTTCACATCATTCGATATACAGTGTTTATCATTCAGAGTTGACTAGCATGCGGCATCACATCATTTGTAACGTTACCAAAGTTCGTTAAATGTTTTGTTCGGCCCTGGGGCTCAGAGGACTTCAAAAACTGAATTCCGCAAAAATTGTAAATATGCTCGTAAATTATCCGGGAGGGTGATGGGAGGCTGAAACATGCAAAAGCTTGCAAAATCACAGTATTTTTGGGCGAACATCGGTTTGAGGCATATCGAAGAGGGCCAATGTTAGAGGACAGGGAGTAACACTAAAATAAGCACATCTCTAAGCATAAGCATAACCCTATAAAATGAGCATATACCAAAGCCTAATGCTTAGCAAAAAATAGTCTAAAGTCAACGTTGTGCTACTGATTTTTGCATGGACAACAGAGAGGATAGCACCTAAAACAGGACATTTTTATGTTTAACTTATACCATCATTTTTAAACGGTGTTATTTATGCTTCTAGTTTTAAAAGCTTGAGTTTTATAAACTCTTTAAATAGAACGGGTATGAATTATGGATATTAGCGTCATTTCAAACGGATATCACACGACTCCTTTTACCAAAGCTAATGGATACTTGAGGTCTAAGAGAAAACATGAAACATCAAGGAACACGCCGTCTTCGCCAATGCGAACGCTAGCTCTGGACTCAAAGGCACTAGACACACAATTCAATCAAAATATTAGCGGTGTGAACGAGCCTGTTACCAGGAAAAGCTCTCATAATGACACGACGCAACTGTACCGGACGAACAGCCATAGAGCGCATTCAAAACGAAATCCAAATAAATCTAATTATCCTCATTCTAAAAGTAATAGCAGATTTGTTACCAATGATTTTTTATTTTCATCTCACAGAGTAACAAACCAACAGTTAGAACACACTGGCATATCTGAGCGTAAATTGAGCGCACCAGGTAGAATTGACTTGCGTCCGCAGCACGCAATAACTGCGAAGCATATGTCTGATGACTCATTGGAACCAAAAAACTACCAATCTACTAGCATTGAAACAATCAGCAGCAATGTTGGGACTGAATACGCCTTGAAACGAAACAATTCTGTTCGGGCTGAAAAACAACCATTTCCATTAATAACATTCGACAGTGATACTGTCCCGGAGCCAAAAACAACAGATTCGCCGACGAACACTTTTATTCCTTGCCTATACGATTCGTCAAATTATTCAAATGGACCATCCCAGAATGACACTACGGGTATTGGCCAACCGCTGGCTGCGTGTGCTCATCAAAGCGATTCGAATCAACAACAAAACGAACTTTCATTGTCTCAAAAACGTAAATTACGACTACAGATTAAATCAAGCTCGCTTCACAATTTACTTCAACGCCAGGCTTTTACTGATTTTATTCTTGTGGTTATTTTGGTACTGTTTTCTGTGATATTTGCAGTGATATTTTGTACTTTAAAATGCCTTTGTGTGGTGTCATATTTGCATCCGGATACGTGCCAAAATCGAACGGTAACCTTTATGGCGGCGTTACATTATGTCAACAATTTGCATTCTTCCATTGGTAAGATTTATAGAGGTCATGATTAGTTTACGTTACAGTATGCGGTGCACTCTCGTATAATGCCGACCTCCAATTTGGTACTCGTTTAGTTCGTTTCCAACCACAAAAAAATTCTTCGCGTATAATATAAAGTGGTATGGTTTAGGCGCTTTTTAAGGACGTACCCATCATTTCATTTCAAGTGGGTATAACCACATCTAATATATTTGTCTATACCTCTTTGTGTATGTCTCTGGTTCTTTTTAATTTTAATCAGGGGGCTGCCGCCCCTAAATCATCCGCAGTTTGAAGGGTATCTAAGCAGGACGAACATTGTCGCCTCCCAAATCTCCACGGTAACAAGCTAGATTAGAACAGCAAAAATTTGCAATGAAGTACTTTTGATGCTATGTCTGTGCCGCTTTAGTATGAGAACCGCACTTAATGTAGGGACTTGGGAGCGGCAACCCCCTATCGAGCATGGGTTCCTTGAATCTACGGGAGGTGCAGAGGGCGGCAACTACCTGACTGAATGTGAGGTATATACAAACAACACGTATTTCTTAAAGATTGTTAATAGGAAATACAGGAATGACCGCCTGAGTGCGATGTCAAAAAAACGTGAAATAGTTAAAATGTTAGAAACGTTCACTTTCAGGGTTCGGTAATGTAGTTCCAAAATCATACGCATGCAAAGCAATCACATGCCTCTACACTATAATCGGAATTCCACTATGCCTGCTGATATTGAATCACTTAGGCGAATTGTTAATGTTTGTGGCGAACGAATTTTGGCTTAAAGGCTTACAACTATTGCGGTACGCACGTCGAAAGTTTAGAAATCTGTTTCGGAAATGGAGTTTTCTTATCGATAGATTTACTCGTAAGCGCGAAAGAGAGAACAGTACCCAAACTGCGGCCGAGAGTCGGACCAACAGACTTACCACAGGGCCAAACTATGTTATTAGCACAAGCGGAAGCAGTGTTAGTGACAATGATAATGATGATGATAATGATGATGATGACGATGACGATGATGATGATGACGATATTCAAGTTCCGCTATATATAGCGGTATTAATGACAATAGCATGGCTAGCTATCTCATCCGCCTATTTTGGATCAATCGATCTTGATAATTTAGAAGATTCTAGCATGCGACAAGAAGTATCGTACAGGGATGCGATGTATTTTACCGTTATGAGCGTGACTACGGTGGGCTTAGGGGACTTGGCGCCAGCCGATTTTCCGAAAACAGTAATTTCGTGGACGTTTATTTTTATTGGTTAGTATTTTTTATTGATGAAGACATTTTGTTGGATTTGAATGATTGTACCGTTTGTAGTTTTTAAACCAACTTTCTAAGAAAACCGTAATTTTACATTTAGCGTACCTAAATATTATAGAAAGTTATTTTTGCAAACTTGAGTGCGCTGAACATTTTTTGAGTTTTCAACCGCATGAAGTCGTTTTTTTAACATTCAATAGTTGAAAATTCGGGCTCAACTTTGAAATTCAATACATTTATAAGGTATAGCCACTACTTTACACCATGTACGTGTTGACAAAAGCATAAGCTAGTTTTACATATCAGTTTTCCGCCGAATATGAAATCCTCTTCAAAAATACAGGCCATCGTTGTTCGTCTGATTACTTGCGATGTGATGAGGTATTGGTAAATTACAAAAAATAATTCACATTTTACAAGTTACATAAAATGCAATTTTAGGACTAGCAACCGTTTCAATGTGCTGGAGCATAATTCAACTAAAAATTGAACGAAGGTTTAAACTGATGGCACGCGATATGCATCGACAAATACAGTCTGCCTTAAACACTCAACACGCAGTTGCATTAGGACGCCAAAATGTGGTCCCCTCTATGGATGAACGTCCTGTAACCCTAGATGAATTTACTCCAACCGGATTCCAACTTGCCAGCAATTCAGTAGGTTTTTCTGCAGCTGAACACGAACCGTCACAACACAACACTGCGGACAGCAATGAATATCGCTTAAATACAACTGATGGTAATGCACTTGCCCGTAACGGCTTCAATAATGGTGGTGATTTGTTAAGTGCAACAGTTGGTAACAGAAACAATCCAGTGAATCGATCAAGTTTAGCAGGTCTTGTCGATACAATGAGAGGCACGAATTGGGTTGCACCGTTCATCGGAGCACGACATAAACAGCAATTACGCGATGCTGCTACCGGGGCTAATACTGGAGTCAAAAAATCACTGGATACGGTGTCGCCAAGAGCTGGAACAACACAACTTGCGATGACAACAATTTCTAGATCAAGGCAACCGAGTGAACGACATGAAAAAAGTGGCCGCAGCATTTCAGCGATTCCAACACCACGAAAAACGTCTGTCACCAAAGAAAGGCTCGTCAACAAAGCTGTGCAAACTAGCATGCTTATGAATGAAATTTGAACTCGGATCTGCGGGTAACCGAAGTTCCTTTATTGTTTTACCGAAAAAATTTATCGGTTTACTTTGACGCAATAATTGGTTCATCGGTTCATTTGATTTCTGAGATATTTGCATTACCCGTGACCGCATCTTGTTGCCACTCTAGCTTGAATGCTTTCATGGGGTGCGCACCCCAAAAAGGGGCCCCAAACAAGATTTTAAACAAAAAAATTTGACAAATATTTTGATCATCGCAAGAGCCCTGAAATGTTTTTGAAGGGATTCTCTAGCCTGCTCCGGCACTGTATTTCCCACATTCCTATGGTATACAATTATATTTTAAGCAAATGATTGAATTTTTAATATAGCTGTAATCCTGTAACTAATTCATTGGATAAAAACGCCCACAGCAATATAATACCTACTAGTGTCTGTCTTATGCTGTTAGCGATGTTGTGGATTATGTGCTCAGGAAAGTGATTTAACGTCATTGAAAAAATTGATTTGTCCTTAAAACGATATAGAAGGTAACCCTGAAGATGTTAAAAGTGGTGTTTCCTTGTTTTCACACAAGCTCCGGGAAGAAAATATATTCCATCTATTCTTTCAGTTGAAATATCACCGTTTTTAGACTTAGCGTATTTTGTTGCTTTTCTTTAATTATTATATTGTTTTAGTTTGTGCAAAATTTTTATACTAAATTTTTTCTAATGTTTAAGTATATATGGAAAATATTGCTGGCTGTCAGCGGTTCAGTTAGGATTCGGCGTCGCGATCGTAAAACGTCATGTAAAAAGCAATAGGTTTGATCGTAAGAATGTAGAAGGTAAACGCAAGGATTGTTAAGGACTATTTGAAAAGTGCTTTTTGTTGATTGGTCAGAAATTCGGGAGGAGATATCTCTCATCAGTTTCTACCCTTACAGACCCTGCTCGTAGTGTGCCACACACTCTTTTGCTTTGAAAATTTCTAGTAACGGTCGTGTTGTTTGGGAATCAAAAACAACGCTTGCAATAATTAGCGACTTTATTAATTGGATTCGAGTTTTAGTATTTGTTATGTTTATATTTCGTTATCTTTGAGAGGATTTCATATAAATAAAACTTTCATACCAATGCAGAATCAAATATATTATGTTTCATAGTCACACCGAGAGGGGACGTGGGCCAGCGGTTACCCTCGCCTTGTTTCTAAAACAAATCAAACCCTTAAACTGAGACATTGACTAGGACCGGTAAACAAGTAGGCGATAATAGGTTGTAGTTCAAGACGTAAATTAGCGCAATTCCAAAATGGGCCAGTCCAGAAAGGAATTATGGCTTCGGTTTTAGGACAAAGTAACATTCAGGCTTATTCCTGAGTATGGTTCCTTATTTTAAAATCCTGGGTATCGTTGCATGGATTGGTCTTTGGTTTTTTATCATCAAAAGCTATTTGGTGTAACTTGGTTTAATTTTATTGACCGCATACAGCAATATCACTTCATGGAATTTGTACCATCAGAAATATTCCAGAATTAAATTGACAGTCGTAAAATCTGTTCAAATTCTTGCGTGAAAAAATACGTCTTTCGAAATTGAGATGACTTACGGCTTGGGCTACGACAAGTATACATTATAAAAGTAGCCGGATAAATCGTGTCAAAATTGCAAAGCGCTTTTAATTTTTTGTGAAAAGCGTCTATATTGATGCTAAAAATAGCATTTTGACAACCGCTAAAAAGCGTTTGTGTAACAAAATTTGGCTATACTAAACTACTTCGTAGTTTTCCTTTCCGCTTACCAAAAAGCGCTTTCTTATATGCGTTTCAATGCTTTAATATGTTAAATGTTTGCAACAGTTCATCATTTCAAATAAATGACATTCGAAAACAAACAAACAAAATGTTTAGTTATAATCTAATTTTATAGTTTACCAACATTTAATATATATTTTTCTACACTTCTAAACAGCTGTTGATGTTTACTAACAGCCGAAACAAGCGTTGCGTCTACTAAGCCAAGTGACATTTTCAGTAATCACTCTTTCCGCCGACCAGACAGACACCAGGGACCACCGGTGCGTATAAAGTGTTAAAATGTTTTTCGCGTTATAAAATTCTGTATTAAAGTAGACTTTTTGGTTTCTACTTAAGAATTCGATATGAAATAAACTATTTATAAATAACAGCTAAAAATTTGATTATATGGTCGATTAAACATAACATTCAACAGCCATATTGGATTGCTGATATACAGAACTGCGAAAAAACAGTAGCAGCAGTATTTTGCGCGTTTATTGAAACTGTGTTATGCGATGAATATGCTAGTTTAACGGTAGGTAATTGCTTTGGCTTGATGGAAGTTGGTATAGATGGAACGTATTCACTGTAGTTTTTTTGTATATATATGTATGTGTATATATATGTATATATATAATTTTCATAATAATCAAGTAATACTTTTCAAACATGGCCTGCTACTTGACGTTCGGTTAAAAGATTGACATGACGCAATAGTTCTAAAATTGCGATATAAACAATAATTCTGGCTAATTATCGTAATTAATACTCAATACACGCAAGCAGCTGAGATTAACTGAGAAACGAAACATCTCTAATCACAGTAAATGTTTAACAACCGATTGATTTCTCATTTATGTATTGACATTTGATTCTCACGCGACCCTGTGACAAGGCTACCGTGACATTGTCAATCGGTATTTTATATATTTTATATTGGTCGAACCTTATGTTTTATTGTAAATTCAGCGAAAAAAACAACAACTGCAGCCGCGTCGCGTTTTTTTTGAAAAATGTTTCTTCAAACATCTGGTCTTTTTTCGCTGCTAAATTGGAATCCTCTTGATATTGGGCTGCGTTAATCAGTCCGGCATTGTTTGGTGGTTAAAGCGGAAGATATAGAAAAAAAGCATTTCAGTTGACGACAAAAATACAAACATCTCCAACTACATATATTTAAATGCCTGCCTAAATTTTTTCATATTTTGACAAAGTGTAGATAGGGAAACGTCGTTGATTTGCAACTGAACATGTGTTGGTTAAGGGTTTCGATATATACACTTGTAAAATGTTGGCTTACAAATTGCGGCCCATGTTTAAGATTAGGAGCTGTACGTTTTTCTGCGGGACTGCAATAGAGTAAGCTTAAGCTTAAGGCTATTTTTGTTTAGGTTATAATCTTAGGTTTAGCTTTAAGTATAAGCTCATTCTTACGCTTAGGCTTCGGTTTAGGTGTAGGAATATGTTTATACTACTATTACGATTCTATATTATACATTGACCCAAATTGTTATGCTGTAGTGTATATACAGCAACCCGCGCGCGTTGTTACACGGTGGCTGATGGAATTAAAATATTCAAAAACTGTAGCGCCATTTTTAGACTTTATCTTTGAATCCTTCCTCAAAAAATAAGATTCTAAGGCTTATTTTATTACTAATATTTCCTTAATAGTTGAAAAACAACTGTATCAGCGTTGCCGCTTTTCTACTAAAAATGTAGCCGTTAAAACAAAAAAGCGGCTAGAATTAAACGGAAATTTATATACAGAAGTTGGAAAAGTTCTAAAAGTTTTACGGCTATTAATTTTACGAGTCTGTTTTTAAAATACTCGCACTTATGTTAGAGACAAGATTTAACTCAAAACTTATGTTGTTTTAATTTGATGATTTTTGTTGCCGGAACAACGATACGGCCCTAAAAACTGCCGTTTGATAAAACGTTTATCTATTTTGTGAGGCATTTTTTGCTTAATTTGTTTTTATTGCACATAAATTAATTGTTTATTAAAAAATCGGTAAATTTTAGGTATATATTTGTTAACGTCTTAAATTCTTGAACATCTTCGATCAAGATTAAACCAAGTGTTTACGGTGATTAAAACAGTACATTGCAAGAATGGAGCTTGGAGCGTTTGGTACTGTTTTTTGCGGTAAATTATTTTCGGGGCAATTTGTTGCTTTCGATATTTTGAAACCGTTTGAGTTGATTAATTTCAAGCGTACGTTGTAGGAGTTTATAAAACTGGTGCGTATTGAAAAAAGAGTTTTCGTTAAATGTATTTCGAAAGGAACGCAAATCATATATATGCCGTGTACAGTGTCGTGGAACCAGAAGCTTTATCGTCACCAGAGTGTACCAGTTATTGTCTGTTCCTTCGTCGAAGTTTCTTAAAGAAGATTTAGTTCTTGAAATACCACACTGCTGAGAAGGATACTGTAGTGACCCGAATAAGAGGGGTACCGATTTTGAGTTCCAATCAATAGAAGTCCGTATCCCAAATAAGTGCCCATAAGCGGATAGAGCCCCTATAGCGTAATTAAAGTCCATAAATGTCAATTATCCCTAATTGTATGACACAAATGATGTCACGACCAAACAAAGTTGAGTTAGAAATAACCTTGCATTTCGCTCAAGCTTTTGATACAAGACAAATTTACGTTTAATTCAACGGATAGTTGCATTACCGGATATATATCAGCAACGAAGGCAGGCCGGCGGAGGGTGGGTTAAAAATATATAGCTGTCCGTAACCAAACAATAGGGGCTACCCTCTGGAGAAGCAAAAAATCGACGTCGGGCTCCGGTACAATTTCTGCCGGTGGTTTCGGAAATTTTGGTAGTGAAACTGTATAGTTTTACAAAATTTATTTATTTTGTGTTTCGTTTTTGAGAAAAAATTGTTCATATTTAGTAAAAAATGAGTAAATTCAAAACATTTAACAACACCTTACAGATATATATTTGCCAAAATTACCAAATTAAATATCATTTTAACTACCTAATTTTGCCTCACCTTCGGCTTCACCTCCGGCTCCGGCTTTGACAATTTTTGTTCATCTCCTGTTTTTTAATTCAAGTACTGAGGTAAATTTGGAACACAAACTTTTTAGTTTAAAAGTTTTCCACAACGTATGGTAAACTGGCGACAGGTGCTGCACATATTTGAGAAAAAGGTACATAATTTGATATGTGTGCAACAATTATTACAAATTAGCGATGTATGCTGGTTCCAGGTATGGCACAAAATCGGTCCCGTTCTAAATCGGGCGCTAATAGCACGTTGCCATGCAATTTCGCCTATTTAATTTTGTTTCACATCTGACCCCCGGATAATATTGTTGACCTCCTTTGGCTTCAGTATTTTACACTTAGATACGTGTGGCACAGGGTGTAAAAAAAGTGTTGACCCTACATCAACGAGTGTCGCAAACCGGTTAGTGACACGTGTTGATGTAAAATCAATGGAAAATGTTTCGTTCCGTAGGGTCGACGACCACTCGTTCACCCCGGGCTATCACACATTTGTGGTCAGCTCGAATTTTATATTGTGAACGGCGCATTATTGATGAACACATTTTTGCGTCTACCTCTTCCCCAGAGTTCGAAATAATCGAATTTCAGTCTCTTTGCGCTTTTGAACAGAACACTAAAAATTGGGCAAATTAAGTTTTAAACTCATTGATCGTAAGAGGCACAGAAACATGAAAGAACCAGAGCTAAGATTTTGGAAAGTGTTGGGTTACGGTCTGAAAAATTGAAAGTCGGAAAAGGGACGCTTCTTGTGCTACGAACTGAAAAAGAATCTGAAAACGTCATCAAAACTGTTAAAGACGATTTGACCTCTACCGCCCCCCCGGTGGCTAAACACTTGGACATGATCAATATTTTGTTATGTGAAACAACCCTTTTCACTAGCACACTTTTGTGTGTGAACTGCCGAAAATCACGACACCATTATGAAGGCCAAAAGGCAAAGCGACAATAAAGTCAACTCGAGGTTGTTTTATTTGAACTTGAAAGCTGTGATAGTGCGCTGAAACGGGCCCGTAGTAAAGAAACGCCAGGGGGAATGGTTCATCCCCCAGCCTGAAAAAAATTTGGCCACCTAGAAAATTTTCAGCCTTGCTTGCAAGTCAACGAAAACCCTTATATGCCCCTCCTGAAAATTGTTTTGCCCCCCCTGGCAAAGTGATCTGACAACGGGACTGCGTTGAAACTTGACGAAGTGGCATTTTAATTCGTTGAAACGCTTAGTTTAACTGCGTCTGTGCATCGTTGAACGGTAGTCTCAGTGCTTTTAGCCGTTGCACATTATGATTTTAGAAACTTTAATGACAAAATTTATTCGAGAGATAACGGTTAATAAACGAGCTGAGATAGTTTTTATACTTAATATGAATTGTTCATTGAAAATACCATAGCTACCCGAATAATATTGGGTAGGGGTAAGAGTCAGCTTCTCTATTTTGAGTTGTAATCAGTAGGATTCTATATCTCTGTTGAGGTTCGGAAATGGACAGAGTTTAAAGTTTGTAAGAGTCCATAAATTTCAATTGCCATAATTAGCTTAATACATAAATGGTTCATGGATGAAGAAAGTGGGCATATGAGAAAAGTGTGTGTGCGTCTGTGTGTGAGTCTGTGTGTGAGAAAGAGAGAGGTACAAATAACAAAGAACGGGTTGAAAAATTAATAACAATGCGTAACCGTATATCAAGACGGATGCTGCAACTCCTTACAGCAGAAATAAGATACACTAAATGAAAATTAGTATGTCAATCCGAAGTTAAAAAGCCAAAACTTATAAATGAGCACACGAAACCAGGAAAATCAAATACTGCAGTAATTCGATGTTACTGTCTAAATCTTTAATAATAAACTCAGTAGAGTTCAAGAAAATGCATTAAATCATTTAGAAGACTCGCCCAGCTGTTAGTTTTACGCGGTCTCAATTACCACTTTTATAGGCTGCTTGTTTGCATAGAATCATTATTGTTTTGATGGGTATAATTTGACGTTTGATGAAGTCCTCTTCATTTGCATATAAACTGAATTGATTGCTTTGTGCTGTCAAAGGGTTCCGTTTTGCTCGCGATTGAAATGATGCCATTGAATTTCAAAAGACCAGAGTTTTTAATGATTTCAACAACATTTTTCCATTAAGATTATGTCCTATAGAAAGAGTAATGATACTGATGCAAATATTTCGTTGATAACCGGGCGTGCAGTCGCAGATGCACCGGGGATTGGCTCAACCCCTAAAAACATTTCGGCCCTCTTAGAATAGGTTTAGACTTGCTGGAAAGTTATGTGAAATCAGCGGAAACTGCTCCTGAACTTGTTGACCCGTACGACATTGAGCTCTCTACGATACCGTTTTATAAGTTTTTTGAATCGCAACAATTGACGAAATATATCTGCTCTGAAATACATCATTTCGAATGATCTTCATTGCAAAAATGTTTCGGATATAAACAAATGCACGTCCATTGATGTTTTGAAAAATGTATGTAACAGTTCTCAACCTATATACTTTGAGAAAATTGCCGAAAAAATTTCAAATTATGTTTGAAGTGTGCATAACCGCATTTATTTTTTCATTATATGTAGTACATGCTAACGAGTCCTGAACAGAATGTTTAGGCCCTAAGGCTTGCTTTCATTTCGCCTTAGGCAGTGTCGGAGCAGACAAGGGTTGGCCACCCTAAGACTACTGGGTGAGGCCAACAGCGAAGACGTGGATGCAGAATTTATACAAAAAGTTGCAAAATGATTGATTTAGAAATTGAAGCCATCTTTAAAATGAATCAAACTTTGCAACACAGCGCGACATTTTTTTTGACATTTTCTTTTAACGTCGCTAACTAAACAGCGTATATTTTAAATAAAACCTTTTACAATCTTCATATGCTCCAACCATGCGAGACAGCACACGGCACACCTCACTTAGAACGTCTTTTGTTAATACATTATTATTTGTGGTTATTGTAATCGCGGAAAGATACGATAGTGTCAAAATCGCGAGCGAAGCGAACAAGAAGCCAGACGTATTTCGAAACTTCGGCGGTTTTTGTTTCGCTCGGTTAAGGTGGGGGCCCATTTAGGGGTGAGGGCCCCTCAAATGAGGTTATGGGGGGTGGCTGGTTCGGCCCTGGCCTGAGGCTCATGCTACTTAAATTTTAGTTTAAACTTAAAGCATATAGAGAAGTTGTTCCGAGTTGTTGTATACATTGATCCAAGCTTTAATGTGTACAAGTTCCAATTTTGGGAGTGCGCGCGGATTGTTACTGGTAATCGTATACGGCTGCCGAGCAGATTAAAGCCAAGGATTTGTTTCCGAAAAGCCTTGAGTGTCATAGAAAAGATGTGTGATAGCAATTGTAGCGTGTGAATATTTTTTGACCTTTAGGATATAAGGACTTATTCCAAACCCTACAAAACTGTTTTATTCTTGTCTCTCCGGAAATTTATCACATTGCATACGCCCAATTTCAGCTACAATACCGGCTTTATGAATATTCAGCACGTCAAGATAACCTTTACTAGTACTGGATCCAATCTATTGATTATTAATGAAGCACGCAATATTAAACCCATAACTCGCCAGGTGTACATTAGGCCATTTTTTACACCAGCTGTCATTAAATTTTGCATTGCTACTTTTGCATCCTGATTAAATACGGAGGTTTTACTGTAGTGTCGCATGAAAGAGGGGGCTGATATTGATTTTGCCTCACCAGAAGGTACTCCTGTTAATTCGGTTACACACTGTTATTTATTGTTAACACTATTCTTCTTCATATTTTTTGGAAAGAATGTTCTCCGATTCATTTTGTTGATTGCCCTATCCATTAATCGTTTTTTGAAGCTTAATAACTTTACGTGGGTTTTTGAGTGTGTTACATATTTGAGCAGTCCAAGACATTCTTGTACTTTGATCTCTGTCATGAACTCTCATTAGGATTTATCGACTTTCTCCACTAACTTACTCTAATTAGGGATACAGACTCCTATTGATTGAGGACTCATAGTAGAGACACCCTGTTATTCCGCCTCTTATTCGGGTCACTATATAATAACGCTTGCATTATGAAGTTTTTAATGAAATGTGACGCTTTAATTTTTTTAGTTATAATTTATAAATATATATGTCGTAAACCAATCTGCTGTTCAGACCAGTTTACTAATTGGCCTAGGCCAATTTATTATTCAGCGTATAATAGCAATTTTGCTTACGATAAATTGCAATTAACTGATGGTTCAATAACATTTCATTGCAAGATTAAAAGTTCTACTAAACAACCAATCAGAGTTAATAGTCGCTTATCGTATTTGTTAAAAAACTTTAAACTGGTGTTTGTCGTAGGATAAGTTGGTACTTTTCTGAATAGCCGTTTGGCCTATGCCAATTAGCAAATCGCCTGAATAACTGATTGGCCTTCGACAAAGACATAGTTTATAGCGGGACATCGGGACACATGGATAAGACAGTTCTTTTGACATGCGTTTTCTACCCTTTATAGGGCAACGGAAAGACCATTTCGAGGATAGAGCAACGAACGTTTTCGGCTTTTAAACACTTTTCCCATCATTTACTCTTATAGGCGTAGGCTAGGTAAAGGCTTACCTATTCCAAAGCTTTTGCTTAGGGTTTCAGCTAAGCTTGCAACTAAACCTCAACTTTTATGTGGGTGTACACATTTGAAGGGCATTAATAATACATAAAAATTATTAATATGTGACACTCACCATGTTTCGGGGTTACATTGAATTTGTGTCTACACTCTTGTTTATATATAAATCGAGTTGTATTGGTTGGTGTTCCTAACTCTAAAACTGTACGAAACTGTTATAGTAATTAAGTATTTTGAATACTTCGCTGAAAAATCTGAGTTTATTTATGTATAACCAACGTAATTCAGTTTATAAAACCGGAAGAATCATAATTCTGAGCAGCAAATTTTAGGACTTTAATAATTCCTAATTCGGGTTAAACAAATTGATTAATTTGGTTTGGTCTGAACAATTTTCTGCGACAAAAATTTTATACGGCTTTTTTAGTCCCCTCTCAAAGCAGGGGCGTAGACAAGATCTCATATTGGGAGCAGATAATTTAATCGAAATGTTTGTAGTGAGAGCGAAACCTTTTTTACCTCTGCAGGTTATCCTACAGCCTGTAGAACTGCGTTTTGTCAGTGTATAGGATCTCCAAATGTGGATACATAACCACATACATCCACCTTCATACGCCCGCTGCCCCACAAATATGCAAGAATTATACGACTGTTTCCAGGTCTCGGAGATGACAATAGCTTTAAACTTTACAGTTGCATTGGCGCTAAACGCGGTACGGCCCCGATTTCATACGATGTGGCACGATACAGGACGGCGCCGGTAAACACAAAAACAAGCAAAAAGTATAGTGCTACCCTGACCGCTAGCATTCTGATGCATAGGTACATTCAAAATTGTCAGCTGTTCTGATATTTAAACATTTAATCCAGTAAAGGGCATTCACATAAACCTTCCGCAAACAAACGTATACTTCTTCGGTTCAGTTGACTATTAATGAAATATTTATTGAGCTTTGAATATGCTTAGCGAACGCATGAACTAAAGCAAATTGTTTTTTCATTCGATGATGTCAAGAGTGGATGTTAGCCGTTCGGAGCCAAAATTGATACATATGTTAGCTGCCACAGTTTCTGAAAATTCAGTGTTTGGAACCTACTTAAATTTTGGCTTGGAGTTACGCTGGTTACACGAAATCGGCAAAACATACAGAAAAAGGGCGGAACACATGATCAACAACAATATCTTACATGCTTACTGTAATGACTCGAATAAGAGGGGACTGATATTTATTTGGCCCCTCTGGAGGGCACACTCCGTTATTCGGTTACAGACTGTTATTTATTTTTACCCGCCCTCCACCGCTCTTCGGTACTGATATATATCCGGTGTTGCAATTGCAACTGTCCGTTGAATTAAACGTTTACTTGTCTTGTAACAAAAACTTGCGATAATGCAAGGTTCTATATTCTTTTTTACAAAAAATTATTTTTAACATCTTATTTCCTTTCCCCCGGCTTCAACTCCTTTACGCAATATGATCAATATTATTGTAGTTAAGAAACCGACCAGGGGAATACCATTTTCTGCCAACAATTCAAATGCATTTCTGTTACGTAAAGACACTGCCTTACTGAACCATCGTTAAAGATTTGTCAATTTTATCTCAAGAACCAATAGTTTAGTCGTTTTATCCAAGCCCGTAGCAAGCTCACCTTGCTAAGGGGCCTAAGAGTTTTTCAGCAAGGGCATTCACGAGTTTTCACAAACTTACAAACAAGGTTGAAAATGTTCTAGGCGGGCCAAAATGTTTTCAGGAGGGCTAAATCCTCCTGGTGCCCGGCTTGGCTACGGACCCGCGTTTATCAGTACCGGTCTCCTTCAATCCACGTTGAACTGTACATTGCTGGAACAATTGTAGTGTTCTTATCTGAATATTTAAAGTCCCATAGCCGTTGTGTTAAAACTTACAAGGCACTAGTCAAAAGCTAATTTATAGTTAGCTACGTTATTTCCTGGCATGACAAATAAAAATCAAGATTGTATTTTTGTGAAGTATTCAAATAAACGTAGTTATTTTAAAGAACTCTCTAGTTTCCGGGAATTTGTGCGAATAAATGCTACGTTTGATTTTCTTCAATTATAGGTTGATTTCATTTTATTGTTTACTGTCGCTTCTGGCTTGGCATTGTGCCATATATTTCATTTTATCTTTGTATCGTTTATGCCACTAGCATTTCGGCCGGAACCTGTGGATGAATTTTACCAGTTCTGCTTTAAAGTAATTCGTTTATGTTTAATTATTGTAAAACTTTCTAGGTATAACCTAATGACTGCTACACGATTGTAAATCTTGTGCACATGCTGTTGTTTTGCTGCAACGCTACTCCTGCCATTAGAAAAAGTTTAAGTATACGTAAGCATTATATCACAATATTAACTGTAAGATATTGCACTAGTTAATTGCCCGGTTTGCTGTTTAATTGGCTCAAAATTACGACCCCGCTTGTACAAATGTGTACCCTTCAACCCGATATCCAGGCGTCGCCCATGATGATGAAGTTTACGCCATGATCACGGCGGCGTACGGCGCAGTTAACTACACCTCGCAACGCTTAAATGATTAGTATCCGCACTAATTTAATAGAATCTATGTTGTATAAAAAGACAACATTGATTGCAATTCCAAAATTTATAGAAAACTCTTCGAGCATTCAAAATTGTATAGTAACAATAGTTCGTATAAAGTTTAAATTTTCCAACTGTAAGGGTTGTGCTATACTCATAGCGTGCCGCTGGACTTCGCCGCACACCGCAGCGCAGCGTCGACGGCCAAAATCTATAGGGTGAAGTTTTTAATATAAAATATGACGGTGCCTTGCGCCCTGTGTTCGGCGAGTATAGCTGAACTCGTACAGTTTTTTAACTTTTCTGACCTGGGCAGATTTCGTTTCATATTAAGCTTATGCATATGACACATTATTATGCATCGTTGGCAATTTAAAAACGCAACTTTATGGAGAAATAACGTGCGAAACTGGATTAGCAAATACTTACCTCGCTCATAGAAACATATTACTTTGATATGTTTCTTAGAATAAACACACCGTGTACTGGTGCCTGAAATTGCTGCACATTATCCAGTTTTAAACTTGGACCTGAACTTAAAAATTAAGTAGCGCGATTATATATCATCGCTAATCCAACCTAAAAATATCCTAATCAGCCGCTTAAAAAGTAATTGATTAATTAATATTTTTCAATCTTAGGTGAAAACAACAATTGAAGTCCCATCTTAGTTAATAGGGTAAATATTAATTGATTGAGATTATAGTACTATAGCGGTTTGAAGGCTTGGTTAGCAAAGAAAAATTGCAAATCTGACAAATGTGCTGCTTCTGCTCGATCTTGGAGACTCAGTTCAGCGATAACGGTGGACGACAAATTTGGACGTCGGCTCCAGCAAGTAAACGAACACTTAGTCGACACAACTTGAAAACCCATGTTTATTGCCAAAATGTGAAAATTTAGAATCTGACGGCGTCCACATATAACAATTCGTGCCAAAAGAAAGAATAAGTGCAGCCGACGGGCTATAGAACCAAACGTGAACTATTTCCAGTCCAGGAGAACAAGATACATATGCGCTCCTGATATTTCAGCGTATAAGTTATCCCGTAAGTCAGTTTGGTAAATTTTTTGCGAGTTTTTCGTTGATCCGCTCGGTAAAATATTTCCGGGTTTTCTTTGATCCCGTTCGGTAACAAATTAAAACACTGCATTTGTTAGCAAAACCTTTTTATTCGCCATCAGTGGAAATCTATCTGGCTCATCAACAGTTCTTGGTTACGGTCATGAAAAGGCTAAACATAGTTGAACCAATCAGTTTTTTAGCGTAGGCAGCATAAATTTTTTTAATGTAGTTACTTTGCTACAATTGAATTAATCACTTTAATAGCCTATCGTGGAGCGTTTATTGTATCTCTTGATATTTGGAGCGTTTATTTGGTGGTTTGTTCTATAATTAAAGTGAAATTTATTGGTTTCACGTAATTTATAGCCCGTTTGACGCTTTGAATAGATTTACTCCTGATATTTGGTATTTTTAAGAAAAGGTTTCAGCATTATCCAACGTGGTACGTTTTCCGCCAATAGCGCGCATAAACCGGTGCTCTGCCTGAAATCAGGATCGGATTTACGGTGGTAGGAGATGCGGGGCCCATATGACTATCAACCTTTTATTAACCAATATTATGTTATACACCAGAGCTTAAAATGACACATTGAAATGAAATAAATTGTACCAGAAGTCCGAAACAAAATTGACGCCTCAGGACATTTTTTTAGTTTTGCACTTTGAGAAGTTTATTTGTGATTCTACCGAAGCCTAATACACGTAGAATGTCTGATTCGATGCACAGGATAACAAGATTCATAAGTCTATCATGCTTCGTGAATGTTCGCAATCGATTCTCGAAGAATTTGAGGTTTGAGAAAGAGCACTCGCCAGCTCACTGCAGATGGAAAGTTAAGGTATATCACCGCGCGATATTGAGGTTATCATATTCTGAAAAATTTGCCCGGTTGTGGCGGAACGCTTCGACATAGGGCCAAATCTGCTTTCGTCTATTTTCGCTGGACGGGTTTTTATTAAGAGCGAACCAAGCAGACTTAGTTTGGCGCTAACCGCATTTAGGTTGAATTATATTGTTACCGTTCGGACCTGCGTAGTATCAAATCGGTTGTAACTCTAATAATCAGTGAACGAATTTAAAAAGTCCTTATTTAGATTTAACCAATTAAGCTAATATGCTAAATAGTTAGTCGCTAGCTATTAATTGATTTATTCTGGTCGTTAATAAAACAATTTATTCAGATTCTTCACGCCCAAAAACGCAGGAAAAGCCTGTTTCCGAGAGAGTCAATTTGACTCCCCATTTTTTACAGTGCATGTTTAAACATTTTAATATCAAGCAACAAACGTGTAAAAAGCAGCTTGTAAATAAAAACGAATGAAACAAAAATGCCGAAATCGGAAACGAAAAAACGTCTATTCTGTGCGTAAACGCACACACATACTTATGTGTTTCATAGGCATATGCTTATAACTCTTAATGTCCGTTAAAATTACACTGACCCAAACTTTCTATAAACGCTGAAGACGTTGAAACTATCATTTCAGATTTTAAATAAGACAGGTCACAGAGACAATTAGAAACAAATTATGGTATTATTTAAATTTTAAAATTTGATTTTCACTTAATCGCAGCTGCAATAATTTTCGATTGATCCGTCCAATGTAAATCACAATGAGGAAGAATGACAAATCCACGAATGACAACAAATGCAATGTGGCGCGCTCATAAATGCGCCGATGGACCCATTACTTAGTTGCGGTCTTGGATTTTTGGGCTGCTGGACTTTGGTTATTACGTTTCTTGTTCGCGAAATATTTTGTCCGTGTTGTTTCAAGCCACCGCCGAATGAAGGCATGGATCAAAAATTGCGAGCAAATCAGGCTGTTTCCGCCAACGAAGTCGCTAATACTCGCAACTTATCGGATCAGCTTGCTGAAAAATGCACTGATGGGCAACCATGCTCAAATCAAGGCAGCCGGCACGGATCAAAACGCAAACGGCAGCGAAAATCAGAGAAATACAATCAAAATAATAACAACATCAATGGTACCAGCGCTTCCAAATCGCATAGCTCAAGTGTGGCAAAATTGGTGCAACCAAAACGATTACAGCCAAATACCAAAGATGAAGGCCAACCGGATGGCAATGGTTATACCAAAGCAGTCTATAATCATAATCACAGCAATCATTCCATAACAAACATTGTGAAAAATAAAACAATTATAAATACTGATAGACGAATTTTTATCAAAAATACACCAGTCGCAGTTTAAATGAATTTAAATGATTCTGAACAGACGCCGTTTTAACCCAAAAACACGACTAAAGTTGAATGTTTTAAAGAGTCAGTGGTGAATCCAGAAATTTTTACGGTGATTGGTGGCGCTGATATCGATCCAAACGCGAATGAGTACTACATCTTAATTGACAATTTTGGTTTGATTCCAGTGGCACGTCTTTGTTTGGGTAGCCTTGTTCGTGGATCCGCCAGTGGTTCGAGTTGAATTCGGTGGAGTGCACGTGGCTGGGAGCAAATACACGAGCTTAGTACAATACATCGTTGGTATATAGACACTTGTGTATACTCTTACTTTCGATCTAAAGAAGGGTCCGTACCATATGAGATAGCTTTTCAGGCATGCCAACGTAACAGAAATTTGTAAGAATTCGGGAACCATTGTAGCTCAAAGTAAGCAGAATATTTTCGGGTAATCTGCTGCAGTACAATGTCATTTGAAACCTCCCTTGAGTTCCAAAGAAGTTTGAAAACTTTGGCGATTGAGGGTTAAAACATTGGCTGGTTTTTGATGTCTTACTTAAGTACTTTACTTTAAATCCTACTTAAGAAGAAATTGGCACTTAAATACGTACTAAGTAATTACTTAACCATTTTGTCATTTTGAAAAGCATACTTAAGTTAAGCAAATAATTAAGTTACTGACTAAATTTGATTTATTGCCGATTAAAAGTTCAAACGTATTAACTTTGGTGTAGCTTAAATTCGAAACTCATGGTGCCTCATTAATATAAAGAATATTCATTACTTTCTTGTCATCACGATGGCTCACGTTTGGCGTTTATTTGTTTTTCTAAAAAATGTTAAGTATCTACTTAAGTCATGGACTTAAGAGTAATTGCTAAAGCATAACTTTAAGTAAATGCTTAAGTAAGATTTCAGAAACCCAATTACTGACTTATAAGGAAATAGTTAGTGAACTTTTTGAATAAAAACCATGCAACAACAAGCATGAGTGGATTTTTTTACTCTATAGCAAGAAGGTTCCTTGAGTGCTCCATCTGCCGAAGATGGTAAGCTGCAACTGAAAGTTTGCACTTGGTCAAACATACTTACTGGCTTAAGTATTTAGCTTTAAGTATGTTTCAAAAATGAAAAATCAGCTAAGTAAATTGAGTAGCAAAGATGCAGGTTATAAAATAAAACTTAAGTAGGTTTTAAAAAACCAAGCCATTGTCTATAACAAATCACCTCACCAGGGTGCAACCGGAGGTGATAAATTCCGGGACCCGAGCCGGAGGTCAAGAAATTTTGCCGGTAAAGGACCCGGAGGCGAGTTGAAATTAGCATTTAAAATGATGTTTAATTTGGTAATTTCACTAAATATCTGTAAAGTGTTGTTAAATCTTTTCGTTTTATGCTTACATTTATGAAATATCGATAACTTTATCCTCACAATTGAACCAAAACGAAAAGCGAAACGCAAGAAACAAATATTTTTTGTAAAAATATGAAAAATTTCTCTACCGAAATTGTTGAACCTCAGCAGAAATACTACCTGAGGCGGAACCGAAGGCCGACCTCCGGTTGTACCCAGAAAAAATCGTCTTCGATAACACAAAACCGGCCAAGAACTCTTCGCTTCGTGATCATCTACTCTTGGTTTTACTGAAATTAATATTTGTTTTTCTTGTTACTCCAAACTCTCACAAATGTTTGGCCAAATGTGCCTAAAAATGTTGAGCTTTTTTGACAATGGGTTACAGCGTCACATCGTCCATATATTTCAGCAATAACAATGAAAGGCCACGTGTGTGTGCATGTTGTATATGCATTGCAAATCCTCACAAATATGTATCGGGGTTTTTTGGTTATTCAACTCCAACAACAGAGCGTTGAAAAAACGCACAGAGATGTATTTATGAGCTTAAAAGAAAATGCTGATTTTGTGCGCAAGCAATTTTTGCCTCGTAAATGGTGTAGGTTTTAAAGCAGCGGAAACTATTAGAAATTTTAAACCATTTTCTCGCACAACCTCATTTTGTGGGTTGGTTTTGTTTGACAGGAAAGAAAATTGTTTTGAAATTATTCGTTGGACATCGCTTTGTCAGACCTGATGTTGACTAAGACGAGAGAAAAATTTGCAGAAAATAAGCTTGATTACAGTTTACTGTCTGTATTAATATAAGGTGAACTTGTAAAACAAAATGTCTTAAGTTATGGATTATTTTGCGAATTTGTTGCATTTATTTGGGAATTTATAATTGCGTTCTTTCTTCTAATAAAATCGCGAATTTATTTGTTGATTTAAGAAAATTTCGAGCAAAAATTTGTTGTAACAAAACGGTTGCTTTGGGATAGCTGAATTGCCGGTACCATGTTATAGACAATTCCGTTGTTTGATTATGCATAACGGCGGCTAAGGCGTAATCAGGCGGGTTCAGAAATCCAACCTTCCTTGGATTTTTGTATAGTGGTATTTAGATACGGTTTCAGTTTACAACACAAAAACAGCCTCTTTTATGATTTTTTATAGGACGTGCACCGTCTTCCAAAATCCTGGCTACACCCGTGAATAGGTGGATTTCTGTAGTGGCATGAATATAAGCCGGAAGTGGGATTTAGGTCGGGTCTCTATTCTGTGAATCTGAATCAAGTTATAGTACATAAAAGGCACGAGAAACTATGAAGGCGAAAGAACGGAGCCACACATCAACAAATTTTTCTATAACCAAAATAAAATGGTAAGCAAAACATGACGTTGAATTTGACTAATTGAACGATAGTCTGCGAAGTGTTATATCTAAAATTCGTTAAACTTTTTTGGAGAGGCAAAATCAGTCCCGCTCTTATTCAGGTCGGCAACAATATAGGATGCTTGTAGCTTTTGTTACCAGTATGTGAATCTCACTAAAGATGCCGGGTAAACTGAATTAGGAAGTCGACATCAAGTGTAAACATATAGTAAAGATACTGGAAACTAAAACAGAAACGGATAGGAATTAATATAACGCAAAGAAAAACAAAACGTATACTTTAATATAAAGTTTGAAAGACATTTGCAATTTCTCCTAATACAATTGAGGCATGCAAATATTTGCCAGGTTTTGTAAAAGTCTAAAGAAAAGGAGCGTATGCATTCAGTTTATTAAGATTTAGGATGATTTCGTCATGTATATTTCATATCGAACAATTACTTCTTAATTTCAAGCACAAAAATAACGGTATTTCTGGTATTACTATTATAGAAACAAACATCGATTTTTACCGGAAACAGATACTTTGTTACTTCCTGGTCAGCGTCAAAAAGGTGCTAAAATATTGGTTCTTATTACAATTTTGACATATCCTTAACAATCGTTCAGCAAATCAGTGTCCTAGGCTTTCCACGTGTAAACTCAAATTGAATTAGCTTCTGCGAGTAAAATGTATCAAATTTCAATGCAAGAAGAAGCGATTTATAGGACAAATCTGACGTGCGGGTTACAGTGAAATGGACACTTTTAATCTATTGCCTGTTAACAGCATCCACTTAATTGATGTTTACATTCATGATACGATAAAACGTGCTCATTGTTAGTTCAAACTGCAAAGCATAGACTCTTAGGCCCGTTAAAGGACCTACTCTCATCGTCTAGTGACGTCATTCGAACAGATTGAACTTAATATGCTTAGGCAATCTCGTAGCAGTGGACAAATCTTTTTCTCATTCTAAGTCCAATCGGTACTTAGACAAAATCCTCGGGGATGACCGCACTGGGGATCATTGCGAGGCGTATTCTTATGCCTCTAAGGAATCATATTCCGTTCAGGACTCTGTTATTTTTAAAGATTAGCGAAAGTTTTAAGTGTTGCGTCTATTTACGGCTTCACGCAAAAAAGTATTTCTGAATTTATTCAGAAAAGTATTTTCTGTGGCAAATCTGACAAGTTTTTCTGATATTTAAGACAATTTTTCAAAAAATAACTGGAAAACGTTTATTTACAAACTTTATTTCCAAACTTTTTGCTAATTATATTTCTTAAATGTAAGAAACTTTTTCTTAAATATCAGAAATATTATTTTGAGTGTTGCAGGAACCGTAGTTGTGACAGTTGTAAATGCGTTTAGTTGGGTTCAATATACAATTATAAAAAATAAAAAATATTAATACTTTAAAACTTTCCCGAAAATTTGCGTTTGTTGTGATCATGCCATTGCTAATATTTCGCCTAAAAGAACAGTGAACGAGTGGTTATTTTTGTGAATTGTATATCGTGAAATTGAAAAATGGACAACACCTACCACAGCCTGCATCAGCAGTTGCAACGGTTAGTTCACAGTTTCAGCACAAGGTTGGTGTATGTTATTACTCTCTGAAAACTTAAACTAAATTTACTTAAGCTTAAACTAATCTAGCAGCAGCTTTAAACTAACTTTCTAGGTTAACTAAACTCACGGGTATGTTTACGCATAAATCATTTAAAATCTTACATAATTTTAGTTTAAGCTAAACTTAAGCCCTATCACACGTGCAAGTTTTTGCTGAGAGAACTTGCAGCTACACTGCAAAAAATGATGAGTCAAATTGACTCCCTCCGAAATAGGCTTTTCCGGACTACACAAACTGAGTCAAATTCGACTCCACCAGAGTCAAATTCGACTCACCCGAGTCGCTCAACGAGTCGAATTTGACTCGGGCGGTGTCGAATTTGACTCAGTTTGTGTAGTCCCGAAAAGTATGTTTCCAAGAGAGAGTTAATTTGACTCACTATTTTTGCAGAGTGCAAATTGCACGCAACTGCAAGTTCTCGCAGCAAAAACTTGCACGTGTGAATAGGGTTTTTAGCAATGATTAGATACCTTTTCATAATTTCTGGGCTGCAAGTGTTACATAAACCAAAAATAACTAACTAAAATTAATCTAAAATTAAAAATCTTAGTTTAAGTTAAACTTACAATTCTAGTTTAGTTACTCCGTCCAGCAATTAAAGTTGTACCTAAAACTAATATTATTTTTTAGAAACAGACACAGCTACATTTCTGATGTAGTTTTGATGTGCGGAACACATTTATAATCTGTTTGTATACCATATATTTTCGGCGTTACTGATAGTGCTTTCTGAGAAATAATATATGCAGAATATTGGGAACCACATTGCAAGGCGGAAGTTGAAAAAATTACAAAATGTTAAATTTTCCCTACAGTATCATCAACCCAATTGTTGAATCGCAAAATTAATTTCAACATTCCACAATCTTATCAAATAACAAATCAACGAGTGCCGCTGTGCCATAAAAAATAAACCGTTGTGTTTCACTAGAGCTGCATGTCTTAAGTAGCCAATATAAAGAACAGGGGCAGAACAGTAGTATAAGCGTATTCTTAAGCCTAAGTGAAAGCGGAAGAATGAGATTAGACCTATGCACCTAAAGTCTAAGCCTAAGCAAAAAATTAACCTAAAGCTTAAGCTTACTCTATTCCAGTCCCACAGAAAAACGTTCCGCCCCTGATGTTTACACGAGCCTTTTATAAGTGAACCCTCACAAGCTTGGGTTTGCTACCCGAAAACAAAACCCAGCTTTTTCAAGGTATGTATTACTACACACATGTTGCACCCGTACTAAATTTTTTATTATGGTCAGAAATGCAACAAAACGGCGCGGTTCCACCCCACACCAATGCAATCAAAGAAACAATTACGGCCAACAGCACGAAAACATTGATCAGAGGTGTGGCAAGTTAACAACTGTGACTCACAAAAATGAAATAGTCATTGCACAACATTCGAATGAAACGAACAGGTGGGCAACACCGATTGCAGTTTGGTTATTCGACTTATTGTTATATTTGTTTACATTGTTGTATTATTATTTGTTGCGTTTAATTTGTCGGCATTGTTACAAAAGTGACCAAACCGAACCGGTGTTAAGGGATGATTTACATTTGGTGTTCGAACAGGAAGCATCTTCAAGAACTAGCGAGTGGGATAAGGAGACGGACCGTAGTGACAGACAGAAAAATATGACAAGTTCAAAAGCGACCATGTTCAACCGAGATAGCCAAATAGTTAAAAAATTAAGTTGTATTCAACTGGTCGAAATTAGCATAAATAGCAGTTTTGTACCGCATTCGACAGAATTAGATACTCGTAGACACTGTGACCACTGGTATACCGTGTATACGCCAGAGCGTACAAGACCATTCCGATGCTTTAAAAGTGTTAAAATCGAAGCTAATGTTTCGAAGGCTGAAGATGAAACTAAATTTGCAAACGCTACTAATTTATCAACGAAACAAACTTCACAAAACGACGGAGAAAATCAAATTCTGTTCGCAAAAAGCAACAATTGCACAACGAACAACGAAAACTTCATACAGCCAATCAATGAAGAGCAGCGACAACAAATTGAATACAATAGTAATGAAACTAAACCGACGTACAATCAAGATGAAAAAGGAAGAAAAATTGGACCTCGTGGGCACAACGAATGCGTGCAAAAATGGACACAATCAGAAGTAACGCGAACCAAACAGGAATTGACCGACTTAAAGCTTAGCCACAACATCCCACAGTCAGCAGCTAAAAACATTCAGTCGAGCCATCGAGATCATTTCAGAAACTTAAGAAGCATGTTTGTGGCGAAAAATGAGTCAACAAACGAAAACACTAATAAGGAAAAGCGATTATCAAAAGGAATAAATTTTCGTCAAAAACAATTTGGTTTGGTTAACAAATATGCAATAAATGGGAACGACGAAACGGACAGACAGAAAACCAAGTATGAAACTAAGTCAACCAGAAACACCACCAACGATGAAGCAAACGGAATTAAATTTAACAACCAGAATCAGTTTGTGCACAACGATCAAGAACATACTGGAAAAAATGCAACAGACTTAGATAATATTCAAGCTGAGAAAGGAACGCTCGAAATGGAAACCCAACAAATCAGCAAAAAGTCAACAAATATTGCCACAAAACAGCATAGCCAAAACAATAATTTGAAAGATAACACCAATCAGCGGGTACCAAACCTTATAAACATAACGCAAACAACTGAGCTGACGCCAACATCAAGCAACGGTCCCGTACTTACAGAATCGGCTAACAGAATTACAGGCTACCACATACAAAATGAATCTGTAGAAAGAATGACACAAAGTTGCTGTTCGACGTATTTACAATCAATGGAACGTCGAAATTCGGGAACGTTTGTCGTCAAACAGAATATCCTGCGATACGATTGCGCCAACCAAAGTAGCCACCTGTACCACCGAAAGCTCTGCGAAGAATATGTTCGTCCATTAGCAACGTTCAACGTTGGAGCTCACAGCAGGACAGCTGGCGTTCGCCAAGTACAACCATCATTTCAAGCCTTGAAACCTTTACTAATACCAGCGCCTAATCTAAGACTGGCGCCGACTGGCAAACTTGATATCAGAAGATCTGCCGAAGTTCATATGGCTCCATTTGTGGCAAAGCCGTTTGTGGACAATTCAGTTACGGTATATTTAGTCACCTCAGAAGAAGCTTCTGGACCTCGATATGCAGTCGCTAATCTGATGCCAATTTACGCAATAAAGAAATCGAAAAAAAGACAAACAAATAAACCACGTCAATCAGCAGAATCTGACATGACATCTGCTATCGATTTGCGTGACTTCGGGGCTTCGTGTGAATCTTTGTTCCAGATTCAAGTTTCAAAAGCACCCATAGTGAAGCCCAAACTGTCGTCTACAATCAGCGAAGGAATCCGCCGAAAACTTGCGTTTCGCCAACGCCGCAAACCACAAACACCACCGCGATCGCGTAATCCAAGCGAATGCTCAAGAATATCATCTTTAACTTCACAATTTGACACAGTGGACGAAGAACAAATACACGCCGACGTTGAAAAATTGCCGACAAAGCGAGCTCGAACTACGAATCGAGAACCATTTTCACACCGGCAAGCGTATCTTGATCAATTAAGGAGGCGGAAACTTTCTTGCGGTGGCAGTTTCAACAGTGACATTAATAGCAGTATTGATGGCGAAGCTGGCAGTCTGGCAAATTTGTCAGTTTACGCAGCGCAACCTGTTCTAGCGTTTGCTGAAAAAAATCGTGCAGCCGCAGCGGCGAGGAAAAGTCGCGAAAGCATACAAACAGTCGCTGACGACAGCTTTAGTATTGCTTCTGCAAATTCAAATAACCATTTTGACGAGGAAGCAGTTTCGAAGCAAGAAAGCAAAAATAACATCAACATAAATCACTCTGCTCATCAAACAATGTCAACAGTTGAAATAATAGAAGATTATTCGGATACGGAAGCAGAAAAGAAATGGCCATCGGCAGTTTATCGCAGTACAGGAACTGAAATGGAAATGGCAAAAAGTAAACGTGGATCAGCATCCGGGTCAATGACAATTACTCTCGGTTGGCGAATTGTGGAAACGCTGAAAGGGGCTTTATTTGGTAATAAGAATGAGCGAAATCAAGTAATAACACATCAGACTGGATCACCGCACAGCATAAGAGCGAAAGAAGCATCCGGAGATAGGTTCAGTAATAAACCGGTGGCTAAAATTGCACCAATATCCTGGAATACACCAAACGATGATTTACTAAGACAAAACCAATTTCGTCATTCGTTTGAAGATGTGACACGTGACTTTCCGGTCACAGAGTGGAAACTGCCGCGAATAACGCCAAAAGGTAAGCGACAATTTCTTTTTCGTCCCTTAGAAGCGTTAGACTAAATCGGTCAACAGTCCCGCTTATACTACTGGCCAATGATACATTAATTCCAGAAACATATGTTAGGTTAAATTACTAAGCATCTTCCTCAGCCTAAACCTGAGCTGTAATCAAAATCTGCACACGTATAATGCAATCAGTAAGTTTGAAGGACAATGAAATATTTCGATTGCACTAATTATATCACGTCCATGTCGTGTTCAATAAACGCGCTGAAGTTATGCTAGCGATCAGAAACCTAGGCTGTTGCAGCTGGTTAATCGACAAGCATATAACTGGTTTTAAAGAAAATTGAAGAACTTTCATTTTTATTGAAATTTCAGGTGATAACGGCGTTCCCATCGCAGATAATTCGAGAGATTCTCAAAATCCTGCACTCCGACAGTTTTGCGGTCAGAGACTAATCGGAGATGATATAGGAATGCCTAACGTAAACAACATTTGTTTTTGACATTGGCTGCTATTAATAAACGGGTATAAAGGTCTTGCATGGTCAGGTTGAAATTTTGAGGTCAACGGAACGTTGTAGGTGCGGAACCGCAAAATTCTTAAGGAGGATTCATAGGTTAGTACCAACGGAACCTACTGAATAAAAATGCAACAACTTGGCTGCTTGCGCGCAAATTCAGTTATGATGTGAACAGGGACATGGAAACAACTTTTTCTGCCACTATAGAACAAGGCCGCAGTAGCTAACTCAAAAAGGATGAACCTTGTTATCCGGCACTTATATCAGTGACGAATCTAAGCGTATCTGACAAGTAGGAAACATTTTAATTGCTCTTCGCGAGCTATTTTGAATTTTGTAGATAAATTATTGATGGCGTTGCTGCGTTATATGCTGCGCACTAAATATTGCAAGAAATATTAACAACTGCGGCGCTAATTTCAGGCAAACACCGGTATTCGATTTAAAGAGCGACTGGTACGTGAGCGCAAGCATGAACACGAAAATATTAACTGGGAACTCAAGCGACCTCAACCGACGCCGCCAATTAAACCATGGATCGATCCGTGGGTGTATAAAACACCGCGGTACACGAAACATGTTGGAATTTCAAAATCGTGGTTAAACCGTGTATCAAGGCGGTTGTATCAAAGCCGAAATATGGTTAATAATAACGATTATGGTATGTTTAAACTGAAAAACAAACTAAAATTTGAAGTTTATATTTTTAAAATTTTTAACTGCTAAGTTTATATTTTTAAGTTAAATAATATTTAGAACAGGAAGTGATAACTTTTGCCACTTTATATATGCCGACGCTGTCTCAGGCAAAATTGTGTTCGGAAAATATAAAATAAATGCTGCTCAGAACTACCGGAATTTTTGCGTGGCACTGCCGCTTTCTTTTCGGCACGTACCAATCAAAATCAAACTAGATCGTTTGATGCGAACAAACGTGGTTGCAATTTAATAACAGAAACGATGGTGGCTGATTATATACAGCTGTCTTGTCAACCAATTTCCAAAGATTGTACAACTTTTCTGAAATTCTAGTTTTACAAATACCACACTTTCAGCTAAATAATAAATTTGAAAATAAGAGATTTGTGTGACCAAGTTATAACCAAATACCTGTTTCCGTCTCGGTTTTCCGTTAAAATCGGTGTGGTTCCCATTTCAGTTTAGTTTATTTTTACTATTCGCTTGCAGTCTAGGCGTACCTTGTAGTTTCAGTTTCGTCATCTTCGTTTAATCGTCGTTATTCCACTGCAAAACGTTGGAGCTCCGCTGAGTATTTACCAAACAGATGTTCATCAGTCCGACCGGCTTCTAGATTTGCAGCGTCAATTCGACAACCTCAACCAGCAGTTGGTACCTTTGAAATCAGGCCATCCTTTTCGCATCGAGGTAGTACATTTACTTCTACGCTCAGTCTCACACCAACTTCGGCTATGAAAAACCACTACCCCACGACACAACAGCCATCAAACACCACCATTAGACAACGTATTCACGCGTCAACAAGAAGTCTGTTTGCTCCGTTGCCAAAATCACCGAATAGTATACGACCGGTTACTGCCAGGATAGGAGCTTATTCTTCGAACGGGTTTGGCAACCATTCAACAAAACCACCTAAACCATGGTCATCAGTGCTAAGACTTGGAGGATTCAAGCCATCTCAGGCATCGCGTGGATATACCCGGCAAAGGATCGGAGCATCTCCGCGTGCGTTTGGCGGCAGTAACTTTGTACTGCCAATTTTGAGCTGATTTTCCTATTGTTTGCTAGAAATTATATTAGCGAAATCGCTAGTTATTTTTTGCTTTTGCTATATCAATTGTTAAATAATTGTGTGCAAACTGTAAACAAATTTCCATAGGTCACCTTTAAAACATTGGCCCATGAAGAATTGACTCTATGTCTAAGCTTATTAGCTTAATAAAAATTTAGCCAAAAATCATAATATAAAACTTAACGAAGATTCAAACGGAGTACAGTTATCCGCTCTTTGCACACAGTTCTATCTATTAAAGGCGTTAACATTTTAAACCGTTTATTAAACGAATTTTTCTTACCAAACTATATTAATGCTTAAAGCCATTGCTGTGTATAGTTAGGAATAAATAAGAGCGTAACGAGAGAATTTAAAGGGTCAAGTACCTTTTTGAGAGTTTGTCCATTGGTTTTAAACACTTTTGCTGTTCTAAACACAAAAAACTCTCTATGAAATTGAAATTTTAATAACAGAAGTTGCTCTCTTTTTGCAAAACCTGGTTAAGTGGTTACCATGATGCAACCTTAGATGCATATAGCAACTTTCCGAAAAGTGTTGTCATAAGTTTTGATTTTCAGTTTTTTTAAAAAAAGTAACGATATTTATTGTTCAAATTCGCCCCAATACTTGAAGTGAAACGCAGCGACCGGGTGGGGCTACATATCCGGTTGCGGTTTAATGTCCGGCAAGAAACAGATATCTGTAACGGGTTTCGGTATCTGACTAAGTCAGTAAACTGATACTTTTGCACTACTCAAGCAGAAATTCTACTGGAATCGTAACCCAAGGTCGATATACTACCGGAGCCGAAGACATAGTTCCAGTTGTATCCTCCTGGCTACTCTTCTGGTTACAAAGTCTAATGTACAGCCAGTTTAGGACAACAGAAACAATTTAATGTTCAAAATGTAGCGCGTCAATTGCACATATAAACGCAAACATAAAGCAAAACATATCTAAAACTACGTAAAATACATAACGGCACAATTTTCCAAGTACAACAATGCGTGATACTTGTCGTATGTCGCCATCCGTGACAGTGCGGTATCGTACGGGCACGCGTAGGGCGACGGAGGACAGGAAATTTTAAAAAAGCAAAGCGCCACCCATAGTATAAAATGAAATTAGACAGAGCGTGAAATTCTTAAAACACAAGAAACAGAATCCGATAAGCGCTATACGTGGTAATCAGTCCCACACGACGGTTTATATCAAAAAAAATTTTCATTTACAAATTCATATCTGCGGTTGTACGGCAATTCGTGTACGATGCCGCACGGAGACGGACGGCACTAAACAACGCCGAACGGGATAAGGAAAGCATTGCATAGCCCCACCTTCAATTTTCGTAGCAGATCGTATTAACTGTTTCATGAGCTTGTACTACACGGCGTGACAGAGATAAGCATTACTGTACGTTGAACTTAACAAATCTTGCTGAAGAACAAACATCTGGCAGAATCATCGCGCTCACAATGTTCATTACGACATTCAGTAACACCAGGGTTGCGACTGGCCATTTGTAATTTGCGTATGTTACAATAACTCGCACCTAACATACCACAATTTAGACGCTGTATCTTCACGAAATAGAATACCGAAATCCATCGTCTATTAAACCTCAGCATGCATTTCGCGTAAACAGAAACTATCCCAGAAAATTTGCAAATCATAAACTAAGATAAAGCAAATCATATTTAGCATATCGCATATACATCAGAAATTCGCGCAAGTATATTGAAAAACGCAATCTCAAACACCATTGGCATTATAAAACTGGTAGATGTCTTCCAAGATTGCAAGTTGTTCGCTTTAATCTGTTAGAATATCAAAGTACAAGGTAAGCCGGAAGCCAATTCAACATGTTAGACGGCTTATACAAGGTAAATATTGAGGAGGCCTATGTAAAACTCAAGGCGGACGTTTTTTGCGGAACTGCAATCGAGTAAGCTTAAGGTTTAAAGTAATTGTTTGCTTAAGTTTAGGCTTAAGCTTAGGCTTATGTATAAGCTCATTTATACGCCTAGGCTTTTGGCGGACATATTTGTTAAGCCTGCGCGCTACACATCACCTTCGTAATAGCAACCGTCGCACAATTGTATATAAATGTTTACTCAACTGTAGTGACCCCAATAAAAGGGAGGACTGATATTTATTTGGCCTCTCCAGAGGGTACCCCTGTTACTCGGTTACAGGCTGTTATTTATTCTTAACCCGCCATCCGAAACCCTTCGTTACATATATATCTGGTATTGCAACTATCCGTTGAATTAAACGTTTTTTGTCTTGTATCAAACCGTTACGGACCTTTATTAGGGATACGATCTCCTATTGATTGTTACTCAAAATAGGGACACCCTCTTATTACTCCCCTCTTATTCGGGTCACTACATTAATTCCCGAAAACTTCAACTTACTAAGCTAGAATGTTGTCCATTTCATTTTCCGTCCACAAATTGCGCTGAGCTGTGATTGTTTCGTAACAGTTGTACGCAAAAATTTACAAATAGCCATCATAACTTAAACTCATACCTTTCTTAATGGCTCATGTATAGAACAGGGCCGCATCGTTTTCCGGAGGTGCTATAATAGCGTCAGTTTAAGCTTTACACTATTTTTGCTTAGGCTTAGGCTTAGAAATAGGGTCATCCATACGCATAGGCTTAGGCTTAGGCTTAGGAATACGCTTATACTACTGTTCCGGCCCTGTTCTATACATGGGCCTTCTTAATCATGCTTAACAAAATGTATAACAGCATAATTAATAACTCACACTACACAAATTGTAATAGCAAGCAAAACTGCATAAAATCG
Organism: Enoplolaimus lenunculus; assembly: GCA_030248215.1. Classification (NCBI taxonomy): domain Eukaryota; kingdom Metazoa; phylum Nematoda; class Enoplea; order Enoplida; family Thoracostomopsidae; genus Enoplolaimus; species Enoplolaimus lenunculus. The sequence goes on along the minus strand of JASANG010001061.1, from coordinate 18,357 downwards.
CCTTCTCAAGGACTCCCTCTCTCGACTAGAACCTTTCAGTAATAAACTGTGATACTGATGCTTATGATCAATAACTTGCGATTGTTTGCGAGAGTTAAACACTTGAAAATTAATAGTTTCGAAGCTTAAGCATTCAATGTTAACGCTTTGTACGTCATTAAAAATGTAAATACATTTTTAGCTCATCTAAGCTATTTTTCAAACGTATTTACTTAACTTTGTCTGACTGCACTGCTCCTGGTATGTTGTTATTTGCTTTCTTTATGTGGGTTCACTAAAAATACTACTTAGTCTGTGATACTTTCAACTCATTTTATCTAAATTAATTGTTGGTACATCGTTGATAGCGTTGGTCAAGCAAAGAGCACCCAAAGTGTCCCTTGTAGCTCTCTGCTACGTTACCTTTATGTCACTGTTACTGTGTTAACTTAAATATACTGCTCTTCAGTAATTTGTTGCTGATTAACAAATTCAGTTCGCAACGTATCACAAACAGGAGTGTCAATCACAACAACTGGAGCAGCTGGTAGGCCGTTACCGGAGTCCTTGAGAAGGCCCTGATGTCATATATCTTCTTCATCTTCCGCATCTTTCCGCATACAATAACACGCGAGTGTGACTAGTACAGTGAAAAACAGCAAAGCAGACGAAAGTAGTACCCACGTTGCTACTTGATAATCGCTCAGCTCTCGCTTCAACGATGCGATGTAGTGTAGATTGCCAATGTCAACTGAATTTAAATCGGCCGCATATTGATTCCAGAAAATATGACCTCGCCAGTGAAATCCAACGTCCATCGATGGGCTGTCACGAATGCTGTAGTAGCTGAGTTGTGTCGAGTCGTAACGAGTCCAATTCGGGTACAGACTGCCGGAAGGTGTCGGATGGCTGTATTGATGTAATCAATTTTAAAAATTATGCATTATGACAAGTGGTAATGTCACAAATGATCACTGTCCTCATAATTACAATTTAAAACTAACGGTTGAACGGTCACACTTGGCAGTGGTAGTAGAACGTCACTATAAAATCTGTATTTGGAGAATTCGAAACCTGAACGCTCTAACATTTGTTGGTGCGTAACTAAAATGTCTGAGGTTTTGCACCGTTCTTACCTGGGCCGACACTGAGCCGAATAAATTGTGACTAAAGATAGCGCGTAAACAAAAATGGGGATGTGAGCCAAAGCATACTTTTTAATACCATGTGTTATAAGCTTGCTATAATATTACTAACAATTTGCTAACAATTCCATTTCATTCGAAAACTCTAACAAAATTTGCAGGTGCAAGTTACCGCTGTTAAAATTTGCACGTGTAAATATAGGATTTCAATATTAACAAACTTACCCATTTCTCGCAAAATTACATATCATATCAGCGAATATTTCGGTCACGTGCCGGTCGACTGCCCACGAGCGTTCTCGTTTCGTGCCCAAAAAATCAACGTCCAAATCAAAAAGAAAAATTAAATCTAAGCCGTGGAAAGAACCTGAAATTAGTAAAATTTTAAAATCAAATAAGATGTGAACCAAAAGCCAAACATTGTTGCCTCATTTGTAGTACAAAACTTCTGTTTGGAGTCTGCATGGACGCATTTTTGTGTATATGAAATATTTAATGGAATGTCAAAGCAATTTGCAAGTTTATAAAACGAATAGTAATGTAACGCTTTCTAACAATTAAGGCAATACAATGCATATACATATTATAGGATCCTATTTTATCAAATTTTTATAAACAGAAATTCAAAGGACAGCATCAAAGATATTAATTCTGGCATTCGTTGATTACTGGAGCTTTTCATATGTTTTACTTCATTGAGCTGTGAATGTTTTAATGAACCGCAAATACGAGACCATGCCCAAGGGCGCGAGAAGATGATTTCAGAATCCACAGAAGAAATCTGCCAATCCAAATCCTGCAGGAATTATTGTCGACGCTAAAGTGCCAGCGTGATTGGCAAACAGGCGTCGCACTGGATATACCTACCATCATTATTACAACAAAAATTTGTTCCTTGTGTTACAGTATTTAAAGTTTACGCTTGGGCACTTTATCTTAGGTACCTTTCCAGTCTTTATTTGATCGAATGAATAAATTTTCACTGTAATGATCAAACGAATACAAGAATACTTGTTCGTCGTAGGCATAGAAATCGGCAAGTCTTGACGCTGGAGCGTTGTAGAAAAAGTCGCTGTACAACTGTAATCAATATTAAACAGACACATGACAATGCAAGCACTGCATTTTGAACACGATTGTCGCACAATCCTTCGGTTCAAATGGAAAATTATAGATGCAAGAATCAATCAAATGATTCTCGAATTATTGCTTTAAATCCGATTGCTAACGCAAACACATTCAGATTGCGACAATCTTTGACTTTTCAAAATTTAAACGCTGACCAAAACAGTTAAGTAGTCGATCGAGTGGCGGAACGAGAACTTTCTAATAGAGACCCTAAGCGAAGCGAACGAGAAGTCAAACGCCATTTTAGTGCTAAATCTTAACATGAAATTATGATTTTGATCCCTGTTGGTGGGCCTAAGCCGGGTCGGCGCTGCCTTGGGTCCGCCAGCGAATCTATTTTTCATTTGAACAAAAAGGTTTTTGGACGCGTGGGTGGGTAGGTCAGCATCCAAATTTTTCAATTGCAAAAAGAAACTAATATGCTAAGTTGACACAAAAGATACAAAATACACATATTTCAGCTATTTACATCAGTGTTTTTTGATGCATACTACAACAAGATTCGGCAACTGGGTACATTCTGTATAAAAGGAATGAACCCAGCAGGCGTTGCATTATTGGCGTACACCCCCCTTTATTTAGAGGGGTACAAATTGTGCAAACCATGACACTTTAAGTAACTGACAACAAAAATGATCCGCTTATCGTTTAATTTAGGGTTATTGACAGCGACCCCTCCTAAAAACAAAGGGGGACCGGCCAAAAACGCAACGGCAAATGGTACATTTTGTACCATGCGGAACCCCAACAGTTGGACACTCTTGTCTTTATGCACTCTTGGTTTTACCCAAAATTTTTTACTTCAGTTTTCACCATAAATCTGCTGTATTAATATGTTGATTTTACCACGCTGAATGATCTAAATTTGTTAACTGTTTTAGCAAATGATATAAAAAAACTTAAACAAAAAAACTTAAATACATTTCCGGTGGTGGGAAGATCCCCATCAACGTAAATTCGCCAAACAGCACAAATTCAACGCGTGATGTTTTATCATATGGCAAAATTATAGGAGTCAGCGATGCTAGTTTAACGTTTAATTGGTTACGCTATTTTATATGGACACTGGATAGCGATGGGATTGTGCACTAAACCAAAAACAAACAAGCAAACAAACACAAATAAACAAACAACCAAACAAGCAAATAAACAAACAAACATACAAACAAACAAAGAACAAACCAATCCAGAAATACAAAACTACTAACGTCTAGCAGTCCGCTTTTGAGGCCATTTGGCGGAAGGTTTGGGTCGACGCGCGAGTCAAGATATTCGTATCGACATGCATTCGCAATGAGCTCATTGTTCACAAATCGATCATACTTGGCAGTGACATTGGTGACCAACTTTTCAGCGGATTCCATTGTGATCGGTCGCGAATAGTTGATCCCTGATTTGGACATGATAACTGAAATAAAGCATTGCGGGAATCAAGGATTTCTGTTTAAAGATAACCGCGTCAACATATAGAAAACTTGGTCAATGTTACTTTTAGGGCCGTAACAACAGATTAAGCGTATTTCTACACTAAGCCTACGCAGCAAATGTAGTCTGGAATCTAAGCCTATTCTTTTATAGACCAGCCAGAAACCGGGACGGCCCTATCAATAACATGGGTCTATAACTTTGTCCGTCAATCAAATCCTCGAAGCTAACACTCATTCACTAAGTAAAATAAACTGTGACTATTGAGATTGGCAAAGGTCCCCTAATTGTTCCAACCACTACATCCAACTATTGATGCATAGATGTACGCAGAATGATGCGATTAGACAGGCGTGTAGCCAGGATTGTTTCAGGGGTCAAAAGCCCTCTTTGTGCTTTTTGTCCAAGGCTTCTGAGGCATTTTTCAGTTGAGAATACAAGAAACGTCCCCCGTTAACAATTTTTATACGACGTAGAATCCCCTTTCCAAAATCTTAGCTACGGCCATGCAATTAGAGCCAGATTTTATAATAAAATTTATAAAATTGACTAATACTTGATAGTTGACACGGATAGAATATGTCTGGCAAAGAACATTAAGACGGCGCCCAAAATGGACACTTTGGACTCGCACCATCAAAATATGATTCAAGGACGTGCACGGTTATTGGTAAAAGTGTGAAAGGGTTTTTGGTTTTTCAAAACATTTCCACTGAGTTTCTTGTGTTATATCAACTGAAAAAGTTTCTAAAAACTGCGTTACAAGTTTGACTTCTGTTGCACCCTCTTTGACTAATTACTCTTTTCAGTACTCACTAAGATCAAGTGCACTTTCATCTCGTGTAGTTCCGATTATGGCAGGAATTTTGTGATTTTTCGCCAAACGCTCTGGTGGTTCCGGAATAATACCAGTCCAGCCGTCAATGATTGGAACCCATTCTTCGTACGAATCGTCGTAGACTAACTAAAATTCCAAAAACACCGATAGTGCGTAATTTTAGGTGGACCCCATCTCATTACCTATCTCTTATTCGGGTGACTACAGTAGCGAGCGAGAAAATATTTATATTAAACAGTCTGGGAGTTATTCTAAGATCAAACGAGAAGCCACACCCATTTCAAAACCTTTGCAGTTTTTGTTTAAACTGGTCAGGGTTGGGCCTCTATTTAGGCGAAGAGTTCAGAAATTGGGGTATGGGTGGTGGCTGCTCCGGCCCTGCTACGAGCACAAGTTTATTGGATATACACAAAGTGCCAAAAAACTGCGTATTTATCATTGAATATGCAACATTCAACTGAATGCCGGTAGTCAATTGTACAAGTATAAATGTGGACGTACAGGTGAGGCAAAATTCAAGACACCTGTTAACCATGGTTCCGTAGGCTATAGCCTAGTTTTCCTAAATGGTTAGAACGCGCTGTCGCCGAACAGTGTCCTAGGAATAATCCTAAAAATAATGCAAATCATAACACACAACCTAAATAATGGATGGGCGATAAATTGTTGGGTCGACCAGATTTCTAATTACAAGTTGTCGGTCGACAAGCTTTAGGACGACAAATTATCGTCCGTGATATCACATGATCTCGGGTTATTATACTTACCGGTCGATGTTCATCTAATATATTTGATAACGGCTTGTTACGCAGACACTCAACAACTTGTGACGAGTTATGTTTGCCGTCACAGTCAAGATAATCGCGAAGTCGTTGAGTTGCGTTCACTGCAACATTGCGGACGGCACCTGGGCTGAACGGGGAACCGCTGAGCATTATCACCCGATGAATTTTATCTAAAATGTGAACATTTTCAGCTGTATAATAGTATATTATTATTTTATTTCAAGGCACAATCCACCGACTTTCCAATTATTTAACTTGGACATAACGTTGACTTGAATTTACATTCAGGATAAAACTTGCTTATGAGTTTAGGCTTTGATTTGTGGGGAAAATGTACATGTGTCATTTCCACATTAACGGTCCCAAGTATTATTTCAAATAGAAAGTGTATTATCGCTGAGACTCCAAAAACTATGCCGTCATAAATTGGTTGAGTTGACTTTGTTCTTAAATTTTTTGCGTACGGGATGCAGCGCCGACCAGAAATGCATTTTTAAACCTAATTTTTTCTAAAAGATGTATATGTCGTAGGCCAATCTGCTATTCACGCGAATTACCAATTGAACTAAGTCAATCTGGTATTGTGAGCAAATAGCAGATTGGCCTATGCGAAATAGCGATTGTAAGATGTAGCAAACCAACAGTGATGTAAAACCAACACTGATTGGTTTACCGTAAACTCACCTTGTTCATATAATCAAATCTGATTGGTCTATAAGCTTATTAGCAGCTTAGCTTACGCCAAACTGCTATTACGCAAAATAGCAGATTGACCTAGGCCAATTAGTAATTGGCCTGGATAGCAGATTGGCCTACGACATATATTATATACATTGTTATGAATAGTTGTTGTTTTGACAGCAGTCATTACTGATTTAATTAAACTCACATTGAGAGTTGCGAACCGAAACATTTTTCGACCATTTTCAATCTTATGCTTAAAAATAGCTTGCCCTTAAAAAGCGCAAACTTTTTCGCTCTACAGATAAAAAGAAAATCCGCTGAAACTATCACATGGTGTCTCTCTATAAAACAAAACGTTAACGGTTGAACCTTTGCTTTTTGGAGACAAAGCAATCAACGACGCGGCAGTTGCTCCAGATCCATAACCCATAAGAACGACTGATTTTGGATTTCCTCCAAATTCGCCAATGTTTGTTTGAATCCATTCCAACGCCATCAAGATATCGTGAAGGCCGTTGTTTCCGGGAACCACGTCGTCTCCGGTTGACAAAAAGCCTGAAAATAAAAGTAGAACTATCAGTATAGCAATGTCCGAAGTGTATGATTATATATATAAAATTTCTTAAAAATTATAATCAAATGACTGCAGAAATTAATTTTCACTAATAAATAAATATGTGGAGAAACAACAGAGGGGTTCAGCCCCCCCTGGAAGAATTTTGGTTTACCTGTAGAAAATTTTCAAATTTGCTTGTAAGTCACCGAAAACCCTTGTATGCCTATCCTGAAAAATGCTTAGCCCCACCCCCCACCCCAGCAAGGTGAGCTCTCTACGAGCACGATGTTATCACTGAAATAATTTTGCCCACATTCTTGTGTGGCTATGCATTAAAATGTGCGTCATGTAGTTGTGTAGAATTAAAAAACCAACCTAATGGTCCGAGACGATAATTAAGAGATACAAATACAATACGACGGCTGACAAAATTTTTCAATATCGGCTCTTCACCGTAATCCGCTGACGAACCGATTTGAAAGCCACCGCCATGAATCCAAACAATCACAGTGTAGTTCTCATTGGGTTTCTGAAATTACTATCCATGGACGAAAATCACAGTAACAACGGCAGTTCTCGGTTCTGCGTGCGTCAAATTACAAATCCAACAAAATATTATCAATTCTAAAAGTTAATACAGCACCATCCAATGTGTTCAACAAAATTTTGTTGACGAAGCTGTGGTGTTTGAACCAATGAGGCGCAGATTAGCGGTATGCTGCTTTTACCACTGACCTGGGGCAGCCATCTTAAAAATTGGAAAATTATTATATCGTTCAGTTTCAATCTGAAACAGAACTCTAACAACTCCAGCAATTCAGCACTATCGGTTTCTCCATCAAACGTATGTGCATGGTAACGATCACGTGTATAAATTCTGTAATGGTCGCACTATACTTTACAGTGCCGGACACCACCACGCGCCGTCCGCCGACGCCGCTCGCTGCCGCACGCCACCGGACGCGGCACTACCGCACGACGCTATGCGTGGCTAACAAAAATATAAGCAAAGGTGACGCGCTACGACGTCCGGTGGCGCGCAGCGAGTATAGCGCAATCCTACTAAAATTGTAATAGTTTGCGTCAATATAACTGAGACCTGGTCTAATTAAACCGGCTGTTTCATCAAAAATATGTTTTATTAGGCTTAGTTGTTATGCGAGAAACCGAGTTTGCAACACTGTTCGACTTTTTGTTATTGTTACAGGTCTATAACTAAATATGGTGTTTAAACTAAAACTGTTAGCCAAGTACCATATTCCAGCAATGACCTGGTTCCAACCAGAGTAATTTTACGGAACGTTAACATTTTGTTTCATACTGAAGGTGTTTAATTTGATTACTCAACAAAACTTACTTGAGCTGGTGCAAATACGTTGAGGTAGAGGCAGTCTTCTTTGTCTTGACTGCGCCGAAATATCCCAAACGTGGCGTTTCTAGAATAACAAATTTTATATAATTAAACTTTGATGTTTGAATTGAAATGCAGTGATTAATACTTGTTCAAAATTTTTATGAAGTACATATCGCAAAAAGTTCCATACGGTCAGGAAAAACTGTGGGTGGTTGCAAGAATGCTTACCAAGAGCGCGGTAGGAATTGAGGAAATATATCCCTTCACATAACTTCTGGACAGACACAAAAAATGTAAGTACAATTAACAGGGTTTGAAACAATATTGCACAGATCCAACAAAAAACAAAATTTTCACGTGTGATTATCCTTTTCCAGAATGAAATTCTCGCTCCTTCCCTGAAGCTAACGCGGAAAAATTGTTAATTTCGGGCGCGTCACTCTTGTCTTCAATCATTTTTAGCCAGACGGACATTTTACTATGTAAATAGCACATCAATATCATGGAAACGCTTAGAACTCTCAATTTAAGTTTATACACAGAAGCTTAAAATCCCCTGCCATTGAATACACTTATGTTACATTTATTCTGCACTGACCGGGCTGGTTATGTCAAAACTTACATATTGTGGACTTTTCGTTGAGCACAAGCGGGCGGAAAGTGAGTGGTATTCATGACTCCTTGCCAGTTGGCTACCGGATACGGCAGCTAAAACAAAACTACAAAATGTAGCATCTGGTTACAAACGTAATGAAGCTAATGATTGACCGAAATTTCATTCAAGAAATTTACATTAAATCTGTATAGCCAAAACCTCCGTATTTAGGCAACCATTGTTGAATCACTTGCTCTTTTACTATTGAAACAAAAATTATTAATACGAATTCAGCAGAGAGGAAAAATTGTTATTTTTGGTGTGAAGCGCTAGAAAGGTTTTCGGGTCCAGCTCCTCTCACCCAAGAACCAACAATTAATTGTGACATTCTGCTTCCTGATAGGAATTTTGTAGCACGACGAACAATAAAACCTAGAAATTTTACAGATTTTACAACCGACACCGCAAAGAACGGCATATCCACTCTCAAAAAGGAACTGGCAAATTGTAAACAGTTATTCAATAAAGCAACTCACTTGGAAAAACAAAGACTGCGGACGTCCACAGTGTATAATTTGTTAATTTTAGCAAGTATCAATAGAGTGTTATCAAAAATGTTGGGCTTAGGTTCTTGTTTAGGAAACCTCGACAAGTTGTTTTCAAGATTGTGCCAAAACTTACAGCCAAATGCACCGAACGATACCATTTTGTAAAACTATAAAAACTTTACTACCGCCAATGGAACCGGAGGTCCATTTTCTGCCGGATCCGGAGGCGGATCTTTGGTTGTACCCTGTACATACCTCCTCAGACGCCTGTGGTTAAAATAACACAATTTGAATGTTTTCCGTTGTTTACCCCTACCCGCTACTGAGTTGATATCTTGAAAACAAGTTTGCATATGTGTGTATGTTGAAACTTACACTGAACCTGAAGGCACCAACCGGTGGTGCAGCATAAGGGATGCCCTTGAACACGTGATAATAGTCTGCTGACCAGGATGGAATTAGCCGTTCGCCTCGAATTTTGCCCGACGAAATTGTCGCTTCGATGGGCCATGAAAATCCTGATTGATATGCGACACAGGGAGTCTTTTCGAAGAAAATCAGGGTGAACCCCCAGTATAACACAGTTAATTCATGTAACGTTTTTAGAAATCGTTGGTTTACTATACCGGATATGAAGCATTGTTGCTGGCGCGTCATGTCATAGTGTACCCTCCACCGGTAATTGTATACGTCTGACCGGTAATTGACACCAACGGCTAATACGATACTGGATTATGTATAGTCTGACTGATAAAACATGTTTATGGATTAAGATTTGAAAAATTTTATTCAAACTAAAATGATACAAATAAATTCTTGTACAACAGGTTTTTAGATATCACGACGCTAAGCAGAAAAATTTTCATGCGAGAAATTTGTCACAAGGGAAGCGTGCAATATGTAAGTAATATCGTAAAGGAGGTCGTTGCAAGACCTTCAACCGAAATCTTCTGACGGGTGGCGTCCAACTTGAGTGCTCGCATTAAACGTATTCAGTCTTCCAAGTAGTATTTCAAACCTAACATTCAGGATCTCCAAGCCGCATAGAACATGGTTGGAAAAGTTTATTTGCTTCAAACTAAAATTCCGCAAATGTTTCAGGCAAAGGTTAAGCACATCCTGTTAATAAAATCTAATACAAGAATATTTTGTGATTTTGTTCGGCAGTTCGTTAAAATGTGATGACTTCGCTAAAACGAAATTTAAACAAATTACATTTCCGTCAAAAATCGTGTCATAATGAATCACACCACGCAGGCGAAAACGTAATATTGCTGTTGATGTCCGTACTTTGCTGAAGTTGTTCATGACAGAAAAATAACTTGAACGCAACGGCCAGCGACAAAGGCCACTGTGAAACGCATGGTTGTTATGCGAGACAGCAAAAAATTTCATATGATCCAAATAGAGTTCAGGCAGCCGAAGCCATAGCTTCCATTCAGATTCTGTATAACGTAGGCCAGTTATGCGGGGTTCACGTTACCGATTGTGCGTTTGGAACCTGCTTTGTCACCTACCCATAGCAGGAGATAGAAACAACCTATATGAATAGGTTGTTAGCTAGCTACTATCTACTACCCATATGGGTACCTTGCGTTTATAGCTATGGGTAACTAGTTTTCGGTTTGTTACCAATATGGGTGCCTTGCGATCGTTTTCACAATATTTATAGCTAGCGTAATTTTTTAAATTTTTTCGAAAGATATGTTGTAAAAAACGACTAAACCAGTCTTGTAAGACAAAACGCACTGTACTGAGCCGTTTTAAATGGCAAGCTTGAAGCAATATGTTGGCATCTATATGGGCTACGACCAGACATCTTGACTCTATGGGTAGGTCAATATTTAAAAAATCTAGCTATGTGCAACATTTTATTTTCTGTTGGCATTCATATGGGTAACAAAAAAGTTAGTATGAATCGCTATGGGCATACTGACAAAACAGGTACCAAGCGCACAATTATTTACGTGAACCCTGCATTAGCGCCTATTTCCAGTCAAACAAAACCGTTCTTGTTTCGCTGTTTTGGAACAGCCTATTTTTTACGAAATTGTTATCAGCCAGTAGTAAAATGTTCGATAGTACATAGCAGGCTAATTGCTATGATTCGTAAGCCAAATTACAAATATTGCAGTATTTTTCAAGCTATAAAAACAGGAAATCGATTAAATGTGTTCGAGGCGGTGGCTCTCAAATTCCAGAAACATCTGCTCTCAACAATACGATTTGTAATCGCTAGTTTCTTGACCTGTGGGCATAACTGCGCCATACCTTTAAATCATAACTGCGTCACAGTTAATATCCGTATGATAAAAATTGAAATATTGTCATTTTCTAAGCCTACAAATTAACGAATGATTCCCAACCTTAGCCCAAACTTAAACTAAAATAAATCCTAAAGTGAAATGGAAATTTAGCGCCCCGTCCATCAATGCTCCTGGTACGCACAACTCAAAAAAACGCACAGACACATAAAACCCAGAATTCAGTGCCCATCGTCTTTTATAACTGGTATGCTCTACGGTTCAAACAAACGTCGTGTTGTTCATTTCGTAGCGCTAACGCTATACATGGGTCATGCATTCTTATGTCCGTTGCAATCAGTCGGGCGACACGTCAAGTCAATACTAAAAACCAGCATCTCACGCAACCCCAACTAAACCCACATCAACAACTCTGTGCCCCCAAAACTAAACACAGATCAACTATGCATTCGTGTAAAACCAACAGAGGCGTATACATCATTAGGTTTCGGGAGTGCATAAATTATTGGCACAGTTTCAATCAAACGTGCATTGTAAAGCAAACAATACTGTTTGACGTCTAGAATCCGATAACTAATTTTACTAAGCATGTAAATGCGCCCTTATTCGTTCCTCGTCAAAAATTTAGGTCGATGATATAACCCCTTTATCCGACTACACCCTTAAAAACCATACACTTTGGAGTGCATATTATATATACTGAACTGTTGACTGGCAGTATAGGCCATATACACGTGACAAGATACAATTTTTGCATTATAGTTGTGAAAATATTTTGATTTTTACTCGAGAATATAGTGTCTTGCTTTCTTCGAAACAACCGAAAAACATGTCAAATTCCACACCTAGGTCAAAATGTTAATAAGCATCGATCAGAGTATTAACACGCTCACACTCTGTGTGGAAATGCTTTGCGAATTCTACAGTACTCTTAATTAATAAATTTAAACAAATTTACACCTGTGTCGGAATTGAAATTTTATAAAGGTAAACTGCTAAAGTAGTACACGGAAAAATATTTAGTCATGCTTGGAACCTAATTTAATAGTCCACGCGAGTTTATTAATTAATAGTCCACTAAATTATATAAAGCAACACGATGAAACCTATCAGAATTTTTGACAAGATTAATAGTAAACCTAAGTACATAAATCTAGGGTAAAGTGTACAATAGCCCTGCTTCGTTTCTAATTAATATTTTAAGAACTCTCATTGGAAACTATGAAACATTGTCAGCAGTCAACATGAGTTCGAGAAATGATCATTTCTGGTCAAATCAAACAATTTTTGGCATACCATGAACAGATTTGTTTATTTCGACATAGCATTTAGCGTTTGTAATGAAACTCAAGAACTCTACCGTTGCGTATAGTAGGTCTGCTTGCTTCTCTACAACTTCTACAACGAAAAATTGTTTAGAAATGATTAAATAACTAGTAATCCACGGTTTAAGCAATTATATGCAATTGCGAGTAGTTAACAATTAGCTTCGGTGTAAGTACCTAAAGGCACCACCCACGAAAATTTTAATTGAGAACTGCCGAGAATAAAAAAGAATAAAAAACACAAGATACGTATTTTTCCCCGAATGCTATATTTTAGAATTCAACTTTTCACTTGATTTCACTATTACAAAACTCACAGTTTTGAATTGCAACCGAAAAACAATTGGTTCATAGTTGTATAATCCTACTTTATTCCAAAAAGACAAGCACATAAAGGACCTTTAGTTGAACTGTACATATACGTTATACTGTCCAAAGTGATGCTGCCCAAAAACACCCGCATTCAAATCCCGTACGTCAAGCGACCAGTTCTAAACTGTGTACCACTCTCCATTCTGGGAACGTATATATCTGACGCAACAAACCACATTTTAGCTGTGTCTATAGACGGAAACATGAACCCCCAATAACCAACATGCTCGTCCCATTCAACCATACTGACAGTTCATCAACAGTACCCGAAAAACTAGAGTCAACAGGGGACAAATTTCAAAGCCAAATCTTATACTCGAAGTTTTTGCCAGTTGGTTTTTGCACCATAACTTAAAGGTGACTACGCAAATCTACATTCCATACTTTTAGAGTTTTAGCTATGCTCTAAAATGATGTGAATATTTTGAACAACATTCGAAGAACCCTACTAAAATATTGCTGCAATTTCATTTGTAGAAAATAGCCAGCATGCCATAAAACTTTATTTTTGTTCAATTTAATAGTATTGCAAAGTAACATATTTCAAAATTCAAATTTGGAAATCAACATCCGACGGAAAATCATGTGGTGATCCCCATCCAACGCAAAAAAACTACACAGAAAACGAGATTGTGGCAACACCCCTAACTAAAAAAGTACTACCGCGATTCGACCATGGCGTTTGGACAAACATAAAGGTTTCGTTTTCTCTACACAGGGTTCACTAAAATACTTTTTGACGTACATACAATATGTTTTATTTGATCAAAGATCAGTTTTCATAACCACAGAACTATGCAGGCAGACGATTTAAAGACATATGCTTCAATGAGTCCCGTGTGGCACAATTTTCACCCATGTGAACTATTTTTTGTTTGGGAACGAAGTATAAAATTTAGAGACAAAATATATAGTCGTATTTGAAATATATATGCATCATCTGGTAAAGGCAACAGTGAGTTAAAAACAAACCAAAAATTATTTTGCAATAATATACCATAGGTAAACCCCGAAACTATTGGCCCATGAATAGAACAGAGCGGAATCGTTTTCCTGAGGGGCTATAATAAGGTCAGTAGCTTTAGACTATTTTTTTGTTTAAGCTTAGGCTTAGGCTTAGGCTTAGAAATAGGCTCATCCCTGCGCTTAGGCTTAGGCTTAGGTTTAGGCTTAGACTGAGGAATATGCTTAAACTACCGTTCCGGCCCTGTTCTATACATGGGCCAAATATCCCAATGCAAGCGCTCAAGTTCGAATGAAAACTTGTAAAATGCCATAGATTGTTTAGTTTGCTAAAATGCTATGGCGACAAATTCTATCGTTTTATAACTGAAAATCTTCGTTGGGGTGCTTTAAATGCCTAAGATGAACTAAATTTGGAAATTTTAATGCTAAAAATGCAAAAAAAGGCAAATGTATCACACAGAAACTCTTCAAGTATTAGAAAAACTTTCATTTTTACCTCTTTAAAATAAATGTCAATGCATAAACATAAGCTGGATATTGGAAAGCGGTGATCGTTTTCTATAAAAACCTCAAAGTGTGGTGTCTTCCAAGGCATTATCGGATATCCGTTTCTAGTAAAACCGGTCTTGGTGCATTTCGATTTCCTTTACAGAAGTACCGGTAATTGCGTTATCTTTATGCTAAAAATTAACAGTTACATATCACGTACTGCGGAATTTTTCATTACAGATGTGCTGAAATTAAATTGCAACCGGAATTATAACACACGGAACCGGAAGATAAAAAATACATGCTATCGAAAAATTCATTTTAAAGCTCTTTTATAGCTTTCAATGGTAAAATGACTTTTTATTATTAATATTGTTTTCTATCTGAATGGTTCATCTAAATAAAGTCTTAAAGACACAGTTGATTAATTTGTCCTAGTCACAGGGCGTTATATACTTTATGATAAGACAATTTGTTTTTCCACTTTGCACTCGACTATTGAAAACTGAAATGTCATGTGTCTATTACCGCACCAGGTTTGGGCAGCGGGAAAACCAACGAAAAAAGTTTAAAAACAGAAAAAACTTATTAGGTATAATCGCAGATTACTAGCAAAACAGTGACAAAACAACACGGAAACTGTGAGAAATTGGTTTTTGTCACGCTCCGTCATCGCGAAGGTTGATTTGCCGCGAACTCAGCGTCGGATCCAGGCATTTCAAAATGAGGGGCCGCACGAGCCTATTACGGTGGAAGAAAGCATTCGCGAGCGCAGCGATCGAGAATCCATAAGCCATTTTAGCGCTAAACCTTAATACAAAATGTGGGTCTTGATCCCTGTTGGGGGACTTAGGCCGGAATGTCCCCCTTGACTCCGCCAGTGTAATGAATAGGTGGATAAATCCCTCTCCTAAATTTCTGGAAACACCAAAAAACGCATGTTTACAGGCTTTTATAACCCAACACTGTAAATTTCAGTGAGTTGATTTTAACTCAGAATTAGTTGAATCACTCAGTCTGAGTTAGGACTATCAGAACTCAGAATTTTGAATTGATTCAATTCATTCTGAGTTAATTAATCAACTCACCCAGTGTCAACTCAACTCAGAGTGAGAATCAAATCAACTCAGAGTGAGTTAATGTTTACTGATATTAATTCAGAAATAACCAACTCGCTAGCTGAATTGATTAATCAACTCATTGGAATTTACAGTGAAGCTTTATTTTATTGAGCGAAGCGACACTCCTAGCGAAGCTCGGAGTTTCGCGAAGCGTTTTATGTTTTGTATTTGGGGGTCGAAAGGTTGATGTCCGTCCGTCGGTCTGTCCGTCTGTCTGTCTGTCCGTCCGAAAAGAATCTCAGGAACGGCTGAACCGATTTTGATAATTTTTTTGTTTGAAAGCCATTATCCTGGGGTGTTAACCTCGCACTGGGGTTTTAAAATTTGAAGCCGTTTATTAGCTACAGGCTAATTTGCATAACTAATTGAGCCTTAGGACTTTCCACAATATTTCGCTAATTATTACAGTTAGAAGCAATCTAATTTTAGCATTAAAGGGTTTTTGGGTGCGAGAAATCTGCCTAGACTGTTTACAAACCTCCAAAACCGATACTTGAGGAGTTAGCTAATAGACAATTTGCGGAATTTGAATAGTTTACAAACATCCAAAACCGATAATTGAATAGTTAGCTAATACCTAATTTGCATATTAGCTTAATTGACAAGACAAAACTAGGTCTTTTTAATTTATTTCAATAATTATTAGGGTTTACTGAAGTTTTTTGGTGCGAGCAATCTGAATAAATTGTTTACAAACGTCTAAAACCGATAATTGAGTAGTTAGCTAATAGATAATTTGCACATAAGCATAATTGATAAGCCTAAATTAGGCATTTTTACAATGTTTCACTACTTATTATGGTTACAAGCAATCTAATTTCAGCAATAATGGGTTTTCGGGTGCGAAGAATCTGAACAAATTGTCTACAAACCTTTATAAGCGATTATCGAATAGTTAACTAATAGCTAATTTGCATATTTGCTTAATTGACGAGAAAAAATATGACTTTAAATGATTTCAATAAATATTAGGGTGGCTGAAGGGTTCTTGGGTGCGAGGAATCATAGGAAATTGCTTAAAAACCTCCAAGTTCGATAAATGAATTGTTAGCTAATAACTAATTGGCATATTACCTTAATTGCTTGCGTGCGTTCGAGCTTCGCTCAATAAATGTAGTCCCACTACAACTGGTAGGTAAAACGACAGCTGTTAGTCTGTGCAGTATGCTTATCATTTATAGTGTCAAATGTAGTTAGTAGTGACCCGAATAAGAGGGGGTCCCCATTTTGAGTCCCAATCAATAGGAGTCTGTATCCCTAATAAGAGTCCGTAATCGGATAGTCCCTAAATCCTAATTAGAGTCCATAACAATTTTTGAAAAAAGTTAAGAAGATCACAGATATAATAAATTTTACTGCACTTTTGAATGAAGAAAACTTTCAATACCGAAAATACGGGTATAAAAATACCGGAATACTGCAGTAACCCGAATAAGAGGGGGTCCCACTTTGAGTAGGTACCAGGCAATAGCAGTCCGTATCCCTAATAAGAGTCTGTAAGCGGATACAATACCTAAAATTTGATAGTGAAAAATACCCGATTTCCTTACCGGAACCAAAATTTTTGGTTGCAACCTGGCTGCAATTGTTCGATGTGAAACAAAAATTATGAAACTATCCAAAATTTTTAAATTTTTGGTGCATTCGCTATTTTTTCTTTAAAATTTTAGAGACTACGGTGAAGATTTGCATGCCTTACCTTAATTGTGTTATTGGCAGAAAAATAAAACATCTTTGAAACTCTTAATTCAATATCCGTTTTCCGTTTCTTTAAGCCAAAATTCGCCGGAGCTAGAGATGAAGCGAAATTTAGTTAAAATGATGTCAAATACCTAGCTAATTTTAGCAAATATCCGTATTAAGGTGCTATTAGAGAGAGAGAAAGTTTACTAGTTAATTTAACACTTCTCCACCGCTCATATGGAGATTATAACAAAACAATACAACGAACACAGATATAGTTAACAACGATTATTCACGCTTAGAAATCAACACATGTGAAAACCTGATTACTAGAAAATGTCCAACTGAAAACCAATCACTGCTTTAGATTCTCTTGTTATGCTAGTAAAATAGCGGTCAAAAATTAATTTACTTAGTTTTATTCTTATCCTGCATAAACTTCTAAAAACAATTTCGCTTAAAATTTTCCCGGCAAACGTTCCGCCTATATTAGCAATTTAAAGCCTGGCGACGCATTCGAGTTTTCCGTAATGATCCCGAAAACACGATCAAAAACGGGCCCTTTCAGACGCACTTTAAGTCTACAAAGTGATCTAAAAACATTTTTCCTAAAGATGGACATTGGGTTCTCTAATGTATTATGAAAATTTAATAAGCATCGCGATTTCCACAGAGCGAACTGCATATACTGAATTAAAAAATTAAAACATTGATAATTTTGTGTAGATGTATTACTTTTTCCCAATATTAAATTGGACAGATTAATCTGATGACAACCTAGTAACCGTTGCAAAATTGGTGTAATTTCCAATACAAAATTATACGCACGGGAACAATAAATAAAAACATGTGGGATGTCCTCAACTACATCTATCCCTTGTATATGGCAGTAACAGCAATACTTTGATGTTGTAGTAAAACATGATAATCTATTTTTTATATAAAGACGGTTTTGTCTTAGTTTATAGTGCAAGTCCCGTACTTTACCGTCCACATACTTCGCCTTTACCGATTTCCATGACTCTTTAACATACAATGTACCTGATCCTAAATGCCGTTCCCAGTACAAATTTTGCAAAATCATGTTTTTGCTATAATAA